>WJEZ01002207.1:0-14244 GCA_009869925.1 Thalassaphorura encarpata | reverse complement strand
GACAAGTAAGTTTTACCATTTTATTTCGCTGACTGTCTTCCAGTCATAAAACTGTGTCTGATTTCCTATGTTTTAGATGGGTCAATGGTTGTGGACCTCTCTCATTTGAATTCACAGCTGAGGAAATTCGAAAATTAGTTCGAGCCTTGTTTCAAAATACTGACCGCCGAGCAGCTTTCCTTGCTTCTATCAAATAGACGTACACGTGAGACTACATGCAACGGACATGTTTAATTAATGTTTGTTTTGATGGATCAAAACAAGGATAATCGTTACCTTTTCGTAAGTTTTCATTCGAATTTTCACATACATTTCCTAATTACCGAGTTACTGCTGAATCATAAATACACTTAAGAAATAATCTAATTATTTCCTTATAATCAAAAGAGCTCAATTAAAACTTCTCTTGTTTCAAAATTTTTTATTAGTCTCGTAGCTAAAATTATTCTTGAACAGGAATCTGAATTAAGATATTCGATGAATTAGAGTCTGTACATGTTCATAAACTCTTCACAACAACAGGTCGGTCTCTGCCAAAACTTAAGTATTACAACGAGATTCGGGATTGAGGAAATATTACGTTATAAGATTCCGAGAATATTGAGATTGAGATTGATGATGAGCCAACGTCGAATTTGCATGTATAATAGTACACGTGTAATTTCAAGTAGATATTTCTCACATGGTTTTGTGCAACATATGAATTCTTTCATTATCTAAGCACATTAATCATATAGTAGCACAGTACCGCACTGCAGTCCTAAAATCTCTTGTTATAAATGCATACTATAATTTCACTAATTAATAAATGAAGTGTAGTACGCAATAATATTCTTGAAATAGCGCTGAAGGGTGGAGAGTATACGGTCTTACTTATAATAATAAAAGTTATAAGCGTCCAGGAAATACTCAAGAAGACAATAATTCCCCATTAACACTAAAATTTCATAAGGATATTTGAATTTGTTCAAAATATAATTAGTTATCACAAGAGGAACTTGAACCCAACAAATAAAAATAAGTTTGAATGTTTGATTAGTTCGATTATATTTTTATCGTCGTTCGCTCGCTGCTGCTTTGGCGCTGGTACTCAGTCGTCGAATTTATAATTTTCTCCAGCTCACAGCACAGCACAGCAATAGCAACCATGTATGGCCCAGCGTATTTTATAATTTCTTCATTTACTTGGATGTTCCATTTCATTAATTGAACATAAATTTCTGAAGATAGTCATCCGGGTCACAAATAGCTGAGACTAATTCAGCTCTTCTCACTGTGGCAGATGCACAAAATCCGGGTTTATCTTTACTTTGCAGAAGGGAAGACTTGTAGATCCATTTTGTGGAATCTTCACAGGCTTGTAGGACGATTGGAGCTCCGACGTACAACGAGCCTGGCATGGATAAACACATGTCGTCATGTTGAATCAAATCATCCTTCATGAGAAACCACTCCTACAACAATTAATAAAAATTATTTAAATTTATCAAGAAAATGTTGGAATAGTAATGTGTTTTGTCTAACCTGATTGCCACCAACCCCATGGCACGGGAACATATGAGCAATATGATAGTCAGTCCGGCCCATTGTATCCACACATCGACTTCCTTGTTGCAAGGCTCCACTTTTAACTACAATGGCTTGTGACGGAATTTTTAAATCCGGGTACACGTTTTTGAGGTACCATTTGAATGGTTTGCAGTTTAGATTTCTTCGAATTTCTAATCGATCCTCAATGCTGTAGGAAAATTTGACGGTTAATGGTGACAGGATTACTCTAGCGCATTAATCCTTATTAATTAGCAGACTTACTCTCCAAAGGGAACAGATTTAGCAAGAGGCACTTTGGCATAATAGTAGCTCTTGTAATCATCCATCCAAACTTCTGCTGCTCTCCTAGTATTTTTCGCAAAAACAGCTCCTGAACCCCCTGGAAATGTGTAGGGATGTTGCTTGCGGAAGACATGACCGACGCGAGAGCAAGGAACAATTTCTAGAGTTCCGCCACATTGCCAAACTCGGAAGCTAATTTCTGTTAATTAGACAAAAGGGATTTAATTGAAATTTATTTGACACTGGGGGAGTAGTTTTAATTAACACCATTCAAATTGCATGCTACACGCACCATGCATAAGCATAGGAATAAATGCTAATGACAATATAAATCATAATGCAATTATATCCCACGTGTAGCAAGCATGCAAAATGGAATAAGGTATTAACATGCTACGACAAGTTTGTTAATTGACCACACCTAAATTTTCTCCACCCCAAATATCCATTTGAGTGTCGTACTTCCCCAACTCGTTGAAATATCTCCGTTCAATCACAAACAGCCCTCCGGCAATCATTGGAGTTCTAAAAACAGAATTTGATATTCGTTAGGGTTAATGTTGGCTAGCTTGTGATAAATTCGCATGTCATCCGGACTTTGCAAAGGACAAGTTATTGCAAAAACAGGATTTGGCCTTGGTTTTTGGCTCTTGTCTGGATGATCTGTCAGGAACAGAACCGGTAACCACACAAACTCGGTACAATTAATTTGATTTTCCATCAACACCTCGCCCTTTCCAACTTTATGATCCAACATTTTGCTATATTGAAATCTGGTTTTGCACAAACTGTATAGAATGAATTAAATTATTTACTTAATCACACGCGTTGGGTCTCGAGCAAAATCCAGTCTTTCTTGTGTACCCAAGTATTCCCATTTAAAAACAAGATTCCAATCAAACCCGCCTCGAAGCTCGGCTGAAGCTGCAACATATTTAAAGTCATCCATGTTGATCACATCGATAACTGGGCTGACCACATTGGTTCGGTTCTACAGAGCAATAAAAATGGTTGTTGAGATGATAAGACAACAAAACCTTTTAAGTCTATATAATGTGAGAAAATTTAGCAGTCAAATTAAACCAGTAAAAAAATATATAGCAGCAACGCTTACATCTTTGACTAGTTGAAGGAGGGGTTCTAGCCATCCTACATTGCACTCGCAGTGAGAATCCAAGAATGTCAGAATCGGAGCTGCATAAAATAATGTAAATTAGAAATTAATTTAAATTCCCAGAACTTAAATGAACTACAAACTAATTTTGCTCACCTGTTGCTGCATCAGCTCCTCTCACTCTTGACCTCATAAGACCTGTTAATTTAATAAAAATTATTGTCTTTCTGTGTGAATTTCAATGACAGTAATTATAAGACAAAATTCCCATAGTTTTTTAAATAAATATGGAAATGAGGATTTAATTCGAGACTTCCGAGCAGGAAGCATGCGTTCGTAAGGAAAGGTTGCAAGCGTAGCGTGTTAGGGAGTGGTAGAGTTAATTATGTCGTGAATTTATTATGTGAGAAGAGAAAATACAAACATGGATTTGGCAGGACTTTGTCACACTCAACTCACACAAGCATTCAGAATTCAAAGTTTAGATTCATATCAAACAATACGAGTGTTAACAACACATGGAAGAACGAGTTGACCCCGCTTCCATTTCCATTGTCACCACTCCTTTCAATTTCATGTCATTCGGAAATTCAAGAATTTGTTGTTGAGTTGATTGAACCACGAACCGCTCCCTTCATGTCATGTCAAATCAAATTATAAATAATGGTAATGTTCTTTTATTGGTCTGGTCTTGGCAATAGCGGATTCTACATTAGCTTAGTCTCAGCCTCAATGCATTCATTCTACTTCATTTATTCCTCATTGTTTGCATTTCGACAAATTACAGGAAGGATTGATTGCTCTTACTGAACATTTTTGTGAACCGCATGTAACCAGCATCCTTCCTGTAAAAGTTTCTTGCACTTTTGAAATTCAGTTATCATTTACGGATTTTCCTTAAAAATTTCATTTGTTATTCAAACACACCAGATTGGTTACAGTTAGATTTATCGGAATCATTTCAATATGGTTGTTAGTCACGCTTGGTTAGATATGGATATTGAATAATTCATGTATTCAGAAGTACTCATCATTAAAAGGTGATGGATTTGTTTTGTTCAGTATTTACTCATGCATGGCACTGGCACAGAAGATTTGTTGGAATCGTTCCTTACCTTCACGTTGTTCATTCCTAAGAACTTTGACTTTGTGTATCTTCGCAAGTTTTGCACCATCATCAGCTGAAATTCAAATAAAATACTCGGTTTAATTTAAAGCTTAAATATAAATTTTAGTATGGTCTAGTAATTTAGCCTCAAGTGTGTATGTGCGAAATATATTTTGTATGATGAATCCTATATCTTATTATGCATTTTAATTTGGCAAATCCTATTTACCATCTTTCCCTCTTCCGCACCTACATTCATTCATATTTTATTCAGACCAAAACAAGCACAGTTGGACATGGCAAGACAAAAATCTACTAAGCGCAGGCAGGCAGCAGGCCCGCAGCGCCCAGTACAATCGTTAGTAATGTCATTGCAAATCGTCGAAGCGAATTTATTTACATAAACAGATACAAAACCAAACCCTTCCTTCATTCTTGTCACAGCACGAGCACATGGTGCAGAATAGCACTGGCTGCTGCTGGTTTTAGATTGAATTAAGTAGCCTTAAAGAATTAGGCATGACGAAGAGAAAAGGTATCCCACTGCATTATAACGATAAACGCAAATAAAATTTGAACGGAAGAAACAGAGCTGAAAATCTCGCTGAATAAGTTCTGTTTACTAAAAGTGACAGAAAGAAAAGAGACGAAATGGTCAAAACAGCATATCGCATGCATAGCTAATGAGGTGGCCTTATCTTAAACTATATTTTTGATAAGAATTCTAGTAAATTTTGTAGAAATATGTTTCATACCATTCGGCGAAGCATCGTCCACTTAGAATTATTTCATGAATTAAATGTGCTGGACTTCGATTGAGTACGCTGACAATTGTTCGCAGAAGGGTTGAGCGAGCCTCGTTGTGGAAAGTAATGATGACGGAAGTTGGCTGCAACTCTGAAATGTCGTACTCTTTCCGACGGCATCTAAATATAAATAAATTCACAACATTAATTTATTTCGCACTGCAAGTGTTTTCTATCAACAATTTTGCATTATGATTTGACAAGTAAAGATAATTTTATAGTATTATTGAGTGAGTAATTTTAGTTATCTTTCTCGAGTTTCCCAACTCAGAGTGACATTTATTTTTATCATAAGAATAGTCTGAATCTCATTAAATAAATTCCTTGTACCCACATGAACTTTTAAAACTATGTCATTGTTCACTTACGCTACATTTCTTGTATCTGGGATGCTCCTGTCCAAAGCTAAATTGTCAGATGCCAGCTGATTAAATTTAGTTTTGGCATAAGGATCCTTTCCATCTTGAACAGAATCTTCTCGTAGATAAGTTTCTTGATCAAAATCTTCAAAGGGATCCGTTGGACTAGTCCTTGAGTAAATCCCACTGCTTTCATACTGGATTTGTGTATCTTTTGAGCTTCGCAGATTATTAAATCTCCTTTTGTTATTATTAAATACTTTCAGACTACTGCTACTACTACTGGTACTAGTACTACTACTCAGACTTTTATGTGGAAACGGAATTGCTGCCACACCGCCTCTCTCATCTGAAAAAAATAAAAAAGGCATCTTATTAGAATCGTTTCCATAAAAATTTGCATAAGAAGCGACTGTCATTTATTTTATTGCATTCAAAAGTAAAGTATATATTCAAACCCTACAACTGAATTAATTCAATGCACTAAGGTGTGGTAAAATATTTTAATAAAAAATGCTACGACCAAGTCCGCATACAAGTAAAGTCCATTCTCAGGTTTGCTTTTTTGGCAGTACTCTCGTCTTATTGAAATACCAGCAAATGTGAAAAAACCGGATTAAGACAATGTTTGCTCAGTTTTTGGCGAGGGAAGCCGGTTTTGTCCACAGTTTCTGCTTCATCCTTCCTAAACCCAACAGATATCCACTTGACTTGCTTGAACTATTTACAACGTTGTCGCCTTTGAAAAAAATCAACTAGTTCTGCTTAAATGTAATTGGATGCCTATCTCGTTGGGTTTTAAAAGTTTTATAAGAAAGCACTTCATTAGAACTCGTTAATTGAACTGGATTATAGATTCGTGTCAACCACTGTCAATTTTAGTTAAAAAAATTAAAGGAAGTCCATTTAGTTAATAAAAGTTAAACTAACAAGTTCTACTTGAACTTTTGTTAAAATGTCAGATTACTATTCCACATTTCTCACAAAAGAGGAAACGCTCAAGATTGTTAATCTTTAAACCATTGTGTTGAAATCCGTTACTAATTCCAGAGCAAAGTAAAGTACTGTCGTAATACAGGAAATGCAAGAAAAGAGGATAACCCGTCGCTCTACTGCAAATGTTTCACTATTGAGGGATAAGTACATTCACTAGAGGACCAGAGGCAAGCATAATGTATGTTATTCATAATTGTGCTAAAAAACAGAAAGTTGAATAAGCTAAGCTGAAGCCCTCCAGGGCATTGTGAGGTAGTTAAGAAGTTTATCAGTGAAGAAGATAGGTTATGGGATTCCGAATGAAATTATGAAGAGAAACTGCTGCAGGAGCAAAGTGCACTGACTGACCAATTAAACTTTTATGAATACATAATCGTGTCTGCTGCTCCGTTTTATAGCAATTGAAATCACAGTGATGAGCAAGTGGTCAAAAAAGTTCAAGGTTGCTGTGCCGTGACCTGTAGCGTTTGTTTCAAATTCAAAGCAGAGCTAAATGAGGTTATGTGTAAAAGACTTGTGTTTGATTTATTCATAAATTTTCCTCGAGCTAAGGAGATTTAAATGAACTTTGTTTATTGCTTTCATAAATTGAGGCAAGCTTTTAGAATATTTTCTATTCGTGGACGACCACACAAATTTTTCTTTAGAATGAGAATATTTCATTGGTACACATCGGTGAGCAGATTGAGCTCACTTTAACTAAAAATGCGTGAATGTCGTGCCTAACGTTTAACTGGATTTTGTGAGTTTCGCTCTGACTACCTGCCAAAGCGAGAGCGTCAAACAGATGAAAATGATAACAAGTACGGGGAAAATATGATGAATGCAGATAATTAAACGAAATGCCTACTTATTTTTGCTTCTTTGCTCGTCTTTTGCGATAAAAAGAAATGAAATGAATAAGCACGAGGAGCATGTCAATGTCATTCGTCTGTAAAGTAAAGCAACCCTGAGACACCAACACTCTGAAGTGGCGTCACATAAAAAACGTCCATGTAAGGTAATGCATATAAAATGAAGAATTGGGCCAACAAATGGAAACATGGTTGAATAGATAAGCCAAAAATAATTATTTAGATTCTTTCTGTATTTTTGACTTGTTAATTTTAAACCATGTCTAATTTCTTACCTCTAAAATGATTACTACTGCTTCCGCTACTTGGCAATCGTTCTGAACCTTCATTGATGACAAATGAGGCCATGTCCGTCCCTATGAGTGGCTCAGCTCCCAGAACGCCCTGTAAAAAAAGTAAAGTCCAAATGATTTTTTCGTTTTTCATTGTCATTGTTCACTTCACACGACTAATTCGTTTCAGGGGAATAGAGTAAGTTACGTAGTATATAGGAAGGAATCCACATCCCGGTAATGAATTGCACTTGCTGCAACTTAACTTACACAGCGGAATAGGAAATACCTAATAAAATCTTCATCATCCGGCTCTATTGTTGTGTGCAATTTTTTCTACAGAGTATAATTTATTTTTCCCAATGCTACTCTGCACTAGCAAGTAACACATTCAGAGTAACAATATAAAACACAGGTGGATCACAAATAATCGTATTATTTCATTGGTGCAAATAGAAATATTTGTAAAAAAATTCTACAGTCTTGTTACGTTTACTCGTCGACTCATGCTAAATCCAATTAATTAATTTTCAACTCAATCAGGTGACCAATGCTTAAAGCATACCGGCTCGTTTTATCTGTCTTCAGTTAGACAGACTTAATTTGAAAATAACTGATCTCAAAAGTCCTCAGGATTTAGCAAAATTTGAAGACATTTGATTTATTTAGAGATTTTTCATTTACTACGCATTTCTTGCCGATAAAGATGAATCCTGAAGATATTGAGTGGGCTGATCAAAGAAAGAGATAATCACACAAACTGGGCATGGTTTTAAAATTAGCTCTTTTAACTCACGTCAAACTATCAATTTTGAAATAAAAACATTCTCAAGAAGTTGGCAAAAATAACATTTTTCCAATTAAGGAAACTTACAAGGCATTGGCCTTAGCCTTAATGTCACATACACCCACCCACACTCATTTCCAATCCTTTTATTTGAATCTCATTCCCTTAATTAGAGTCCTTACAAAATAAAATTGCTTCGTAAAAAGTTTGTATATATTTCTATCCAATTAGGACAATTTGGAAATAAATTGAACTCACTCTCATTCCAGCTGCCACAGATAGAGGCACAGTGCTTTCGGAATTGGCTAACAACGATCCCACTCGTTCTGACTGAGCAAACGTATGCGTGGGTCGTACGTGGACGGCAATTATATTAATTATTCGACTCGAAACAACTTTGGGTTGGTTATATGAAATCCGGGAAAGAACTTTTGTTCCCAGAATGTGTAGGATTTCATTTCAAGAGCGTTTGGGTCAAGTGAAAATAGATTACCACGACAAAGTTATTACTCATTGCATTTATTTGCAACACATTTTGACACATTGGTCAAATTGCCACAATAGGGGGGTAAGAATAATCTAGTTGTCAATGTCAAGACCATCTGCATCATTAATACGTTACAACAACCGTATGCATCATTCGCGCTTGTCTGAGGTTAGTAGTATTAATTATAATTTCCCAAATTGCCTGATGGACACCAGTAGCATGTAATGAGATTTCTAGTTTTATTCCTAGAAGGCATAACCTTAAGCTTTTGGCTTTTATTTTTTTACCGTATTCGACCANATTTCCCAAATTGCCTGATGGACACCAGTAGCATGTAATGAGATTTCTAGTTTTATTCCTAGAAGGCATAACCTTAAGCTTTTGGCTTTTATTTTTTTTACCGTATTCGACCATGATAGCTACAATGAAATATTTAAACATTTTCTTCAGTCCAAATAAACTGAACTGCTGACTACAGGTTTGACAGTACAACTATGGTTTAACTTCATTTTATCACGTGAAATCACATGATGATGTTACTAGTCTATAAAAACTGGTTGATCCACTCGGAATAAACGAATAAAGATTGCAATGAGCATGCCAAGAAAGAAAACTCATTTCAAGTCTAACAGGACAATGGCTTTAGTTGATCTACCTGTGTCTGCCAACCTCCTCCACCGGATGAACTCCTGTTCGACAGGGACAGGGTTCATCAGAGTCATTTTGACATGAAGTAGGAAGAGAAAAAAATTAAATGTAATGCCCGAAGCAGGCTTGGGAAATTTTAGCGGGTCATAAAAAATCAGCTTTAGCTCTCACATTTTTTTTTGTTTTTCGGATGATTATCAAGACTTTGCATTTAATAAAAAAACGACTACACGGTCCTTGTTTGGAAAAATATTTAGGGCGTTACAGGAAAGAAATTTTGCCCGTTCATTTGTCTCAAGGTTAAGAAAAGTGTCGAAAATTGTTGCTTATTTTAAAATCCTATTTTTAAGCGAGGTCGGCTCGGCACTTGATAACTGAATAGTTGGGATGGCCGGATATGGATCCCTTCTGCCCGAGCTTCGCTTCAAGATCATTTGCCCCAGAAATGTGTCACTTTCCCTTCTTTCTCTAAATAAACAAGTCGTAGCCGAGATCGGAGCTGGGTTTGCGTGTGTTTGGACTGTGACTGACTGACGCTGAGGTGTGAAATGTGAAATGAAAATTAATTATTCAAATTTTACACACTATTTCTGGTTCAACGTTCCTATTTGCAATGCTTTCGATCTTTTCTATTTGTGTCAGTTACTACAACACGATTATTTCTATCTTGACGAATAGCAGGAAGACAATTCATTTAAATTACTATTCTTGGAGTTTATTTTTGTTAGCACACAAACACATGTTCTCCTCTGTCTCGTCTCGCGTGTGTCACACGCAATGAGCTGAATTTAAATTAGAAAATTCAACTGTACACACGCTTTTATGAATGACACCCTTTAACCTTTGGAGCTATTTCGGTCATAGAGCTTGGATACTTACGAAGATCTTCCTGTATGTGCGTCTCGCCTCAACGCTTTACGCATCTCCAAATTGAATAAGCTGTTAAATTTAATCCCGTATAGAATTACGAACAATGGAAAGGGGTGGTAGTGAAAGTTCCCGCTTCATACTGCGACTTTTGGAATAGGATTCATTTTATGGAAATTAGAATTATTTTAATTTTGGCACACATCTACCTTGACAGATGAGCCCATTAACTACAATTTATGCGCATTCAGTTAAGGGTAAGATTCACCAATTCAATCTTCAAGAATTAGCATCCAACTATCAACAATACTTGTTGTTTTCACTTGGCCTTTCCGTTCCGTACTTAAAATAGCCTTTGACCTGTGCCTGTCGACGATAATGTGAAATTTTAATAGATTGACTGTTAATATTTCACAATTTCGCCACTACTCAGTTTCTTTCGATGTGGCAATAGCAGAACATTAATTTAAACCTTGCCAAATTAGATGGTCATGGAACAGCGACCACCAAATTAAGTATAACCTCTTCCGACTGCAAATTAGTAAGCTGCTCAGCACCATGGAAAATTATTTAATCTGTTGGGGTATATGGATTGCATATGCTTATGGACTAAGTAAGAGTTTTCTTAAATTAACTTGCCTGCCCGGAAGACTTTTCATTATGAGATGAAAATGAGAACAAATGGTGACCAGTGAAATACACAACTCCACACAACCAAGTGAGGGCGATTAAAATCAATAATTTCTTATTCCTTTTGAAGAGCATTTTTGGAAGTGTCCAATCCGTCCACCGGATTAAGATTCGCACCTGCAAATGTGATAAAATATTTAGTTGTGTGTAATATTCATATTCATTTCAGCATGAAGAGATTGTAGATGTGATTTTTCAAAACTATAAATGCTGACATAATTTCCCACCAGAAATTAGTTCAATTAGTATTTATCCTTCCAAATTTTGATGCGGCGAGTATTCCAAGCACTCATACAAAATCCCTAGCAGAATTATCTTAATTAAGCATTTTGTTCCGGTCTGACGTTGGCGGCTAATGAATGCGACGCAGTGCTTTATAATTGCTTTAATTGTCTAATCTGAGAAACCACATGTTTTAATTGTACTGCTATTTAACTGACTTCATATTAACATTTACGAACATTCATTTCCTGGAGTGTTTTGGGAGTGGCTAGAAGAAATTTTTTAAAAATGGCAAAGGTGATACGCATTTTGCTAATCTTGAGTCTGTCTGCAATAGCCTTGGCAGAGGATTATGAAAATATATCTGAGCAGGTTAACATGTCTAATAGATATGACCATAATTTTTCTAATTTTGGAATTCTTCATTTTAGGTTGTAAAGCGAGATGACGATGACTTTGAAGAGGAAGAAAGCTTCACTGGCGAAGTATAAAAATTATAAAACGAATACGAATTTTTAATTAATTTAACAAATAAATTGTATTCCAAGGCGTATGACATTGAGGAACGAAGTGCTGTAAATTGTGGAAAAGAATGCAATTACAAATACAGGCCTTACTGTGGATTTGCGAGCGAGTGCGAGTACAATTGCGAGAAAAGGATTGACCCAAGTAAGAAAACTCAATATACGCAAAAGACATCCTCAAAATATGAAATCTGTTAATATTATTGATCTTTAATATTCGTTTATTTTCAGGTGTTCTTTGTGCCAAACCCGAAAATGCTTGAGACCTCGCTTGAGTCATTACTTGGCTGAATATGTAATATTGAAGTCATAATTTTAACCATACCGTAAAAACACTCAATAATCGGTATAGTTTGCGAAAATTAAATTTTGAATTTATAATTTAACACCTCTCTGAATGTTTTTGGAGTTAATTTTCCATAGCATGACGTATGATTTGAATTAATAAATTCCTTGTATAAGTAATGGATTCGGTATTTTTCCTTCAAAGACTCGACAAAAATGAAATGACGGTGTAATAGAAATGTGAGGTACAGACAGGTAATCCTTAAAACCTCATTACGCCTTTGTAATCCTGTGCAACGCATTTGCTTCGTGTTAACGTCTCGTCGTCTCATGGTTGTATGTTTTTGGAGTTAATTTTCCATAGCATGACGTATGATTTGAATTAAGAAATTCCTTATAAAAGTAATGGATTCGGTATTTTTCCTTCAAAGACTCGACAAAAATGTAATGACGGTGTAATACGAATGTGAGGTACAGACAGGTAATCCTTAAAACCTCATTACGCCTTTGTAATCCTGTGCAACGCATTTGCTTCGTGTTAACGTCTCGTCGTTCTCATGGTTGAGATTAAACTTCCCAACACTAGCCATGAATTCCATTGGACACTTAATGATAATGATGACAGTTATGACTGCAGAAATTCATTTTGTTTAAAAATATATCGCCGACACTTAAATATCTTGGCATCTAAATTAAATGTCACTATTGTAGTGTTTGACTGATTAATGACATCCTTATTTAGTCGCCTGCTTCATTTCATAACAACAAACGAGCATAAGTCGATTTTCTATTCACGATTAAAAACATGAGAAGTACCTGTGCTTTCAGAAAAAGATTGTTAAACGTCAAGTCTTCAATGAATTTTAATATCCTCCTTTATAAAGGTACTCAAACTAAGTGAGTTCATTTTCATTCCCTTCCTTAATATGCAAATCAAGCGGAAATGAAGCAATACGTTTTTCATCTTACCAATAATTCAGCCGCCGAAGCAGCTTTTGACAAACTGCTGCTGCTTCTTCTGTGCCGACGACGACGTGAAGACGAGGAAATCACATTTATTTTCTTGTCGCACAATAAATATTCACCAATAACTCAACATCACGTACATTATTTAAATTTTTTTTAAATCTTTTGCAGAACGGACCAAAATACAATGTTGAGAATATATTGCAAGGTGAAACACTGGTGTCTGCAATGTGTTGAGTACTAGGTTCCGGTGTTTTTCGTTGTCACAAGCTAAACACTCATTTACAAACTGTCGAATCCTTTAGCTTTTGTTCTCTGCTTTTATTTCCCGCATGAGATGAGATTGAAAGAGAATGTTTGCGCACTGATATACCTAGCTAAAAGCTCCAGTTCCTTCCAGTGCTTGTGTGCCCTGGCCGGGCCTTTTATTATTTCTTCTTTTTCGATTCAGATCCGCGGTCGGTATATCGATCCGTCCACATGTCAGTATTTTAGCACCACCAGAAGACCCCGCATGTCAGAAGAACGGAACAGATTATTTGTAATTGTATCAATTTCCCTATCCCAATTTGCTTTACACTTTGCAAGTTCGAATCGATTGATCGTCCGTCCCAACCTCAAGCTGTATTTTCGTATATTTCGATTTCCAGTGGATTTTAATCCCGTTTAGTCAGAAACCAGGATGTAAATTTATTTTCCAAAAATTATTATAATTTCACTTCTAAAAACACGGTTCCAAAATTCACAAACAGTCAGTGTGCTCTGGAATTCCAGGATTGTTATTAACAGACTTATTATTAAACCTCTTCTTTAATTCTCACAGACTCTTGTCCCAAAATTTCACGGGAATTGATTTTGTGTTCAAATAAACTTTTTAAAAGGGGGATAATTCTGAACAAGAAGTCTGTAATAGTGGAATTGTAAGAAGGAGTCTGTATTTTGGGAAGAGGACCGACCAAATAGCGACGGCGCGCGCTCCCATCGAACACGGACTGAGAGTAGAATGCTGGCAAAAGAACGAGGTTTACAACAAGACTGAAAATGAAATTGGTAAAGTTGTTTCAGAACTGAGTCGAACGAAGGATGAGAATGCGAGACGAGGGGAGAGGAAAAAAGGGTTAGAGTGCCCAAGAGATCAACTCTTTTCCTTTTATTATTACGTTACGTTATGCATTATGAGTCCACGACACGAGTGGTCTGAGCTGAGGTCTGCAGCATCCGCATCTCTTTCAAGCGAAGCCCCAGTTACCAAACTATCTTTTCTTCCTCTCCTCTGTCCATCTTCAATTATTCAAATCCATCCCAGAAATGAGTGTAAATTACTAATGCATTCATAACACCAACTACCCATGTGCTTCAATGTTATTGACAAAGTTTCACTCCCAATTGCTTGCTGCTACTTGCTCCTCCAAGATTTGGCAAGGAA
>WJEZ01002206.1:0-14250 GCA_009869925.1 Thalassaphorura encarpata | reverse complement strand
ATCCGCACTACAAAACTCTCATTTTTTCAACTTACTGGACTATAGCACAAAGCCTGTCTCCAATTTTCTTCTCTTGACACTTTTTTATCGAGACATAAAAGTATTTTGATTGCTGTTAAAATTTTGACTCAAATTGGTCTATGTTGAATGTGTTGCAGAACAATTTTAATGGTGTTGATTTCATGTCAGGTATCTGTACATGCCTTGTAAAGGAATTAATTTAATAGACTTGCCAAAAGCAGTCGGTGTCATCCTCAGATCAGATTTATTGGATAAAAGGAGCAATAAAATCTAACATCAGGGTGGAATTTCATTGCCACACCTATTATGAAAGTCAATCAGTGTCCATCCGGATTGATTCATGACTTGAGCTACTCGGGCACTTGAGATTTTCATAGTATAGTTGACCGCACGAAAATGAAACGATATGGGGCAGAGGCTCTATTTCATATTCGATTTGGCAAGGATCACTTGGGTTCAACGCGCAGCCTGTTCGTGGGAAAAGTCTTGATTATTAGCAATAATTCTAATTGGCTTCATATAATAATGAAATGCTCCAATTGAGGCAACGTAAATTTGCCTTGTCGTTAATTAAACCTGAGTGCGCTTAGCATATAAACTCCCTTTGGATTAAACTGAATAATTTGTAAGCCCTGCATCTGAAATCTAAAGGGCAAGAGAGGATCCCATTGCGGTCGAACCCCTGCAGAATATTTAGTAACCTCACAAGATGAACACCCGGCACTACCACCCGCGCCCATTTCATTCTCATTCCACATGCAAATGAGGTCTTAACCATTAAATTTATTTCTCAATCAACAATAATTGCGCTTCGCTGCTGGACCATTATAGTTTAAAGAACACTTGGGCTAGCCGTCCCTACCTTCGGCGGTTTGGGTAACCCAAGACGAACTTGATTGTTTGAGAATTGAGGTTGGGGTCTAGTCGAGCAATTGTGTGGAGTCTTAAGAAAATTGTCCTTCCCAAAGTGGAAGGATGTTAGATCTTAAGAGGGAAATGAGACAAGCAATTTTATTCATTCATAGAAGAAGGGGAGTTAGGAATACACAAAACAAAAAGAGTGTTATCCTCACGAACTTCAGTAATGTTGAACAAGAGAGAATGGGACAGACCTCAATGCAATGGAATATTAGGTAGAAAGAACCCGGGACAATATATTGGTCAATTAGTAAAATTGATCCAGAATTCAAATGCTTGCATGCTGAGTTGAGGTAGAATTGAAGGAGGGATAGAATAACAGGTTTTGGGACTCTTCTTCTCGTGCTCCTTGTTCTGAATTGAAAGACTTGTTTATCTTAACGATGTTTTTGTGAAATCACTCCACCTACCAATTCTGGTACATGGTAAAACATGAAATGAAGATGATGTCATATTTGAATCCCTACCTTAACAATTTTAGCTCACAAACTATGGATTTTGGAAATCACTTGTTTGATTTTTGAGATCAGATATTACAAAATATTCTGATGAAAATATGTAATCTCTCCAAATATTCTTGTGTAGAAAGTCAACGTCACGGCCGTAACTGCTGAGAGAGTTCCATCAAAATAAAAAATGAAATGAATCTCGGTCTCAGATGAATTAAAAGTAGCATTCGAACCTATCTGGACAGAATTTTAAGAGAATCGTATTCTTTTCTACTCTTTGGATTGAGCAAGCAAGTCTCTATTCTTCACCCTACACTTCATTATCTTTCCAGTCATCGCCAAAAACTAATCACTGGGCTGGGTTGGCAAGATGAAGAGATCGAGTTAGAGAAAAAGAAAGAAAGAAAGAAGGGTGCCATATTTCTTTTTTAGAGCTCTTTATTACTTTCGGGTTAGATGTGCAAGTGTGATGCAATGTTTCCTCGATCGATACTTTCTGGTCAGAGTCAAGAGCAAGTCTGGAGTAGTACAGTTCTAATTATAAAACTCTGTTCAACAAAAATACACGCTGTGACCATATTACGTAGAAACACAAATTGAGACTATCGAAAAACCAACAGAAATCTAACATTTATTTAACTTTTTTCTTGCTACTTTAAAAATACAGCGATTGAGAATAAAATTTCAAATTACCTTTGGCTGCAAACCAAAGTATATTATTAAATGCATTCAGATTTTCTCAAAAGAACAAAATTCCAATGCAACGAGTGATCAACCACTTTCTTCACAACAAAATGTTGGAGTCACGCAACACAGTCCTCCAGCCAGACCGACCGTCCCATTCCAGACAGCCCAACCCAGGCGGTGCATTGGTTCGCACGCACGAATGCATTTTGTTATTTTGTATTGCTCTCCTTTGTGTTAAAATAAAATCCTAAAGCTTCAACCCACATACTCTAGAATAATTCTTTGTGGTTATTGCGTGCGTAGTGACTAATCCTGGTCATTTCTTTTCGGTTGTCTTAAGAAAAAACGCCCTTTTCTTTCACATTTCCTCACGCACATGTTAATGACTTCACAACGGCTACGTAGGGCACAACTCTACAACATGTCAATAGACAGAACAGGGTACTATACGAACTGCCCTTAATATTAGGTGACTGAACATGCTCATTTACTTCCATTTCATTGTGTTACTCATTAAGTTTATGTAGTGTAGGACGTACTACATACTACATTATTCCACTTGATTTGTAAAATACGTAGACTGACTGGTAGACAAGAAAAAAATCTACATGGCGAGTGCCTTGCCTGCCTGCCTAAGTTTTGATTTTGCTGCTCCAGGCATGATAAGGCAAATATGTCCATCATCGACCTTGTCGTCCGAGTTAATCCATCTTATTTCATGGTTGTCCGTCTAAATTCAGGAAAACTCAACCTCATGCTGCTATCCTTCGTGTCACTTAATGGATTGGAAGGATTAATGCCCTTTTGACTCGTGAGGAGGAATAGAAAATAGATTTTCATCCAAAGTCTGAGATTTGTGATTATAAATTGCTTTTAATTACTACAGATCGTTGGCTGAGGGCTAGTGAAATGTAATGTTAACTTTGAACATGACTTTCGTCCGCAAATTCCTGAAAGCCTAACCAGGTGTGGCAGAATACAATAATTAATAACAAAATTAAGGACATAAATTTCAAATGATTCATTTACTTAGTCAATGAAGACCACACGCTAATCGTTACTAGTTTCAAAAGCTTAATCGCTCGTCAGAAAAATAGAATATCTCATTTCAAACCAGTTCAATTAATTTTAACAAAATTCCTGTACTTGAATTTTCCTTCACATCACAGCAGAGTGATAAATTCTTTTGGGTGCGCAAAGACATAAAGTATAGAAATTCATAAGGATTGAAGTGAGCCAGACTGGACTTACCATTAGGGAGAGCAAAACTTGGGATGAACAGGAGGAATTGAAATGAGCAGAAGAACGTGACTCGGAGTTTTTCCGTGATCATGACTCGTCCCTCCGTTAGGTCTCCTTCCCTGTGAGGATCACAAGAATAATATATTGCATTTTAATTCACCTGCACTCTACCATACTGTACAATTCAACTTTAACAGATAAGTAAGCTTCCTCTCGGCCGCCACGACAGACAACTAAAGTGCCGCCGCCAAAAGGAGAAGAAAAAAATCCAAAGGAATCCAATGGCAATAGCAATGACTGAAATATTTGAAAAGAGCAATGTGCGGAGGGATAGGATTTAAAATCCCAAAAGGATTTTTGGCTCCAGCATTCCTTAATTGCTCAGATTGTGTTGAACAAGAGAAACCCATCTTCTCAGGTGTACAAATAAATAAATACGTATTTACACTAAAAGCCCGGCTCAGCTTTGGTGATGAGAACAATCATTGGACAAAATGATGAGAATAATTCTATTCAGAAATAATGCAAACCCACGGCACGCACGAGGACAGGACTGAAGAATTCCTACCCTTGGCACGCATCCATGTAATTCTTTTAGGCTCATAAGAAGAAAGAATAATATAAAGAATGACCCGATCCTTGCGATGGCAAGAAAAANGAATGACCCGATCCTTGAGATGGCAAGAAAAAAGCAAGAAAGTGAATGAGAAGAGTGGCTTTCTCTTTCGAGTGGAAAGAAACCCTAATAACATTTATGAGACGGGCACACGTTATGCTACATTACATTATATTACTTTCATTATACCGTTTCTCGTACTTAGTAAGTCAGAGAAAGGGAACATAACTCGAACAAGACGTAGACGAACGAACCAAAGAAAGATTTCTTCTCTTCCTTCGTTCTTCTCTTTTAATTTTCAACCTCTGTGACTGACTGCACTATTTGGCCCAGCCACATCCACAGTAGTAGTACTTTTGCTTTTCCCCTCCCGCCTTCTACTCTATTTTATGCTTCCTTTTTTCCTAGGCCTAGGAAGAGTGGTTGATGATAATGTGAGACGCACATGCCAACGAACGAACGACGGAGGAAGAAAAGAAAAAGAGACAGAAACAAAAGAGTTGGGGAAGGAATAAGCACAGCATAGCAGGAGTAGTAAAAGAAGAGAAAGTTCAGCTCACCACTATCATGCACATTCATGCGTTTCACTCACTCTAACTTAATAGTTTGATGAAATACAATAAAGCTAGAGAAAGTTGATTGAAAGACTGGCTGGGTTGCTGCAAGGAGAAGGAAAGAGAGTTGACTCGCTTCAGGACCAACTAAATCTGCTCCGGAAGGAAAGTAAGTCCAAGTCCAATGATTAAACCAAAAAGTGCGTGAATCTCATTTATTTAATTGTGATGAAGAAACGTATGATTAATTTGGAGTAATTATGCGAATAAAGTAATATTTCCAAAATACTAATTCCCTGCCTGGTCCAGGTCAGGTCAGGTCATAGTATTTAATCAAGATTAGCTCATGCCACGAGTTTTTGCCATGCGTCATGTGGAACAAGGAGTTGGAATTGGAATTGGAAACTTGCAGGTAAATGGCAATCAATCTTGTCGTGAGCCAAAACCAGATCAACTGAAGGCCAATTTCTTTTTGATTTATTGGCCCAGAGGCATTAGAAACATTCCTGCGATTCCACTACGAATTGTGCCAGGACCAAAGTACCCACCCGCTTTGCTCAGATTAGCTTTTCCTAGAAATGAGATCCAGAAACTATTTGCTATGAATCAAACTCATGGATTGGAGTGGAAAACAGAAGTTACTAATTCCTAAACAAACTAATTATTGGAGTCGGAATTCTGACTAAACTTCAGATGCAGAATTTGTGGCGGTTTACACATTTATGGCATTTGACGACTTTAATACTGAAATACTGCTACTCCAAACAGGTCAGGTAACTCCAAACAGGTCAGGTATAACTAAAGCAAAATGAGTTGACAGTTCTAGGAACTATATTAATTACATTCTGTTTATTCAGCCAATTACTTGTGACTTAAACTTTAACCCGTTGCAAGTTTTGTTTTAAAGAATTATTTAGAACGTGCAAAAAAAGTTTTGAAGGGTCTGGATTAACAAATGACTTCCATGTACCTAACAAAAGCAATAAAGTAAAAATTCTGCTTATGGGTTTCTGTCATGCAATATTTTTACCAAATAAAAAACTTGTTAGCCACGCATGCATGGTAATCCGAAGCGGAGTCAGTTGTTCTTGTTCTTTGGTTTGAGGCTGGATTGAGCAAACTAGAACCAAAACTCGTGCATGCTTCCCCAGGAGGAAAATTTGCATTGGTCGGTTAGTTCGATGCATGTTTGACATGATGCATGATTTTAGGAATTCAAATTCCAATTGCCTTAGTTCTTTGCGTGTGTGCGTAGTGCCTTCAACAAGACTTTTGCATATTGAGCTCATTTTTTCATAAGTTCTGAGAGGAAATGGAATAGAAATCGCTGTTGATTTGAAACGCAATGCAGCTGTGACCTTAAGGAGCAATAAAAGCTGAGAAAACATTGGTTCGCAAGTGCTAAGAAACCTGAAAATATGACATACACACGCAATGCAGTGCAAAGAAAAAGAACACGCTCATTTATTTCCCTGGAATTCCAGTGCAGTGCAGTGCATTGCCGTGCAGTGTTGCATTTGGCCGTTCTTACGCTTGAGAAACAAAGGAATAATCTATCTATCTGGCAATGGATAATCGAAGCGACAGACGAAGAAGGGATAAAACAAAATGTTGCAGCCAGAGTGATGATAGCCGCCTTTCCTCCATTCATTATTCGTGTTTTTAATTTGACTTAATTTAAAAGGAGGATTCTTGTAAAACTGAAAAGTACAACGTGAGAATTGAACACATGGAACTGGCAGTGTGGAAATAACATTTCCTTACCCCCAGTGCAAAAATACAAAAAGGAAAGCTTAGGAGGGACTTTCTAATGAGTAGTTTCATGAGTTGGTGTATTAATTATCTAATTCTTAGTTGAAGATTATTGACTTGCTTAAGGGTTCAGTAAATCCTAAACTAAACTAAAGAGGGCCGGTAAACTAAAGCTCAGATATGTAAACAGTATTTATTTTTATACACCCACTTAACCTAAGGTGCTTAGATTTTCTCCATACTTTTACTTTCCCAAAAATTCACCTGAGTGATTCCTAAAAAGGAAAAGCATAATTTAGCCAAAGGCTGCTTCTCTTCGCTCTTTGACATGTTTACTGCTTACTTTCTCTCTCCTTCTTTCTAAAACAGAAAATGTGAGGAAAAATCCATTCCTCGGTTCCTTTCCTTCCAAACATCTGGTGGAGAAGTCCACTCTATCGGAATAAGTTAGCCTCAAGCCAGCAAAGCAACCCACATAGCAAACTCAAGTCAGGCCAACCACACGTGCTTCAGTCTAGCTGTCTTGGAAAAGATTCTAAAAAGTAGAGAGAAACTCAACTTTCCAAAACTAAAAAGGAAGCTGGATAATCTCAGCTGAGGCAGGCTGGCTAGACGGAAGTCAACCAAGCATGCAAACGAGTAAAGCACAGTTGTAGCACTAAACTTGAGAATTGATCCAAACCAACTGCAGGATATATTATCATAAGGTGGGCAGACTGCGTTGGGATTGGCTAAGAAATCTTCAAGAAAGTTTAATCTAAGACTTCCCTTTACAATTGTTTAAAATTACACAAGTTTAAAATCGTCTAACATGAATATCAACCTTATCAACCCTGAAAGCTGGAAAACCGAATCGATAAATACGTTAACAAGCAAATGAGGACCCTGATTTTTTTTTATAAAAAAGGTAAAGGACAAGGGAAAACACGCCTTTAGATTCGATAAGAAACAGAAACACTCTCAAAATTGTTTCATCATTTTACCCTAAGAACGTAAAACTTGACATTTCGAATGTAATATTCCCCTTGTACGTATTTTGAGTTGTTTGTTGAGATGAGGGTAGCTTTAAGGAAAAGGTCACAACCACTGAATAGAACGAAATACGTAGAAATGACGGGACTATCGCGATGAGGGTGCTAGGCAATGTAATGTTGTTCCTCAAGCGATAAAAATACGAGTACTACTACAGTACTCCCTTCAATTTTGAGCTGAGGTAAAACCCAACATAACTTTATGCGGGCTGGAGGAAATGTAGTATCACAATATGAATGAGTGAAAATTAACACGCCTGTTCATTCCTTTCCTCGAACATAAAACATGATAAATAGTAATGGGAAATAAGCTCAAGCTCAGCTTACCTTTTCTTGGTGAATAGATAATATTTCCCTTGTACGTATTTTGAGTTGTTTGTTGAGATGAGGGTAACTTTAAGGAAAAGGTCACAACCACCGAATAGAACGAAATACGTAGAAAAGACGGGACTATCGCGATGAGGGTGCTAGGCAATGTAATGTTGTTCCTCAAGCAATAAAAATACGAGGACGACTACTGTACTCCCTTCAATTTTGAGTTGAGGTAAAACCCAACATAATTTTATGCGGGCTGGAGGAAATGTAGCATCACAATATGAATGAGTGAAAATTAACACGCCTGTTCATTCCTTTCCTCGGACATAAAACATGATAAATAGTAATGGGAAATAAGCTCAAGCTCAAGCTCAGCTTACCTTTTCTTGGTGAATAGATGAAAAAAGATCCCACGATTGACCAGAAAAAACGAACGAACCGAACCTCCTTCTTCTGATTAGTTTATAGAAAACAAAATTTGTCCAAATTCACTCAATGTCAGAGCCAGAATAACCAATGTAGCACAATTTCAGAAAATTCAGTCTTTTCTATTAATTAATCCACAAACGATGAACATATTTTCTATTTTGATACTTTCCGAAACTACGAACAGTAGAATTATTGAGAAAACTGAGTGGACACTGGACATTGACGTTTCCAGAAATGAGCACGAGCAGCAACGTAGTTCTCTGGTTCAAACCAACTCCAAGACTGAATAGAAGTTGAAATAAGGCTTAGAAGTTATCAGAGAGGACCATGGTTAATACCAAGGCAAGGCAGTGAGTGCACTGAGGGGAGAATTTGGAAGAAAGGAAATGCACACACAGAGCAAACGTGGGTCCTAAAGTGCAGTTTGGATGGTAGACCCGACTGACTGAGGGGAATAATGCTCACACGCACTCGGTTCGGCATTGCTGCAACTTCGGTTTCAAAGACTTTGTCTGTCTAGTTTGAGCTCAGTTATATGAAATGCAGTACGCACGTCTTTTAGACCCTTGGGAGATGTAAATCTTAGATGGGCCCAAGGGTTAGGGAATGGGCATTGTGCGATGGGCTAGCCCTTGGGGCGTTTTGGACAAATTTCCAATTCCTAAAACTTTGTGTTTTCACCTCTCTTAGGAATAACAAAAAAAAATCTTAAAAGTAAAATTGGAAGGACTTTCTGGTCATTGAACCTTCTTTGCCCTTATTCGTCCGCACGATCGAGTTTATTCAAATTCAAGTACCACTTCTTGTAAAACTCAAACTTTATGTATAGAAAAAACATCGGACATTTTGGAGTTGGGAACTAGCATAATAGCAATTTTGCCCCTGAACCACATTAGGTATTAAATGATTCAAGAGGATGGGTTTTGGAGGACTACTCCAGGAGCTCGTAAGACCGTGTTAGAGAGGACAAGTGCAAAGTGGCTATAAATTTTGACCCGGAGGAGATTTATTACTCAGTGTCACTTCATTAGTAGTAGTGTGGACACTAGCCTATACCTTATTCCAATCCTGTGCAAGTATACTGATGCAATGGTAATGGGATCTCAGGAAGAGTACAACGTACTAAGAGTGTCCAACCGGGTTCCGAGGTCTCACCGCCCAAATGACCTAAAGACAGTGAATCCCACTAAATCTTTGATCTCGCCACTCAAATTACCAAAAGGATAGGAAAACACACTAAATCTTTTGGTTCTTGACGTTGCTAATATTAGAGTGTGGCTGAGTGGATTGAGTTAATGAATTTTTAATTCAATTCAGTAATTAATTCGACCCTAGTCTTTTGGCTCTTGTGTAAAGCGCACTTCGTTCAAAGTCAGATTTGTGGTGAGATTCCTAGCGTCAAGGCGCCTTCACGCTTTGGAACTCGAAGCATTCAGTACACGTGGATAGGCAGAATGCTTCTCAGATTTCAGCATAATTTGTGCGATTGTTTTGTTTAGTCATCAAGTGGACTTTCAATTTTGGAGGTAATTATTACCAAATGAAATACTGCTCAAGTGGGGGTTTCAGAGCAGAATAGTATTTACATAGCGTACACTAACCAACCAGTGTAAATACTCAATGTCAAAGGTTTATTTGAAGTCAATGTTTATTTTCTAAGCACACCAAATATCGCACATTGCAAAGCAGTCAATGGATGACTCCCATAAGGGGATGGCTCAGAGATGATGAGATCATAATTATAAACCCATCTGTCTGCATTGGAATGAAAGACGACAATATTATATTGAGAGCACAAAGGGAGAGGAGAAAACGTAATAAGTAAATGTCAACAAGGATCATGTCAAGAGAAGGAAAGGAACCTCAGAGATTTTCCTCATGTCAAAGGAAAGCAATAAGCAGAAGGGAAAGTAATTCGCCGTTTTCCTCAGGAGAATGCCGGCAAGAAAAAGACCAGATGTGTGAAGAGGGTTATTTGTCACAAGGAATATACGAAATAAGTAACCTTCCATCCATCCCCCTTGAATTCAATTATATGCGCAGTTTGAAATTGTAGTTTGAATTTTCAAAATAAATATCATATTTTAGAAATCAGGAGATGGAAAGGCAAACAATAATAAAGCTTGGAAATAAAATACTGTTGCACATGCCAAGATTTTCTTAATTCCGCACTTTCAATCTTCGAGCACGTCCTCTCAGCTCAGTTGTAAAGATAAATTCAAACCAAAATGAGCAAGCGAAAGGAAAACATTCCCCTTGTTAAGGCGTCTTCTGTATATTTACTTCTGTATACATACTATAGGCTTAACTGGAGAAGATTTTCCTTGCACTTGCATGATGATAGTATGAATCTCTCCCTCGTGATCTTTCAAGCGTAAATTTATGTCATCTTTGTTCCGTGTGATTCCCAAATTTGATCCCAATCTCTTTACATCCTCTATCTAATCTAAGGAGAAAATCAAGGCTCAAGAAGGATAAAGACAACATTGGAAAGACAATATAAACAAAATATCCAGACTTGGGTAAGAAACGTCAACCAGCTAGCTACGTAGCTGCACTGTCACTGCATTCGATTTAAATCAGGTTTCAAGTTTTATGTCTTTACTAGAACAAGTACTGCCACTGGGTTTAATGACAAATAATAATTGCATCAGTTTTCAAGCAATAATGCCAACTCCAGTAGAAAGTATCAACAATTAAATCTTACGTTTTCTCTCTTATCCGTTAATACAGATACTAATTTTAAGACAGTCCATTTAATGTAGTCATTTTACTTTGTGATCAGTCAAAGTAAAATCTAAGCTAAATAAGACTCAAGATTTACTTTCCGGCATTATGAACGATTCAGCACGAATTCGGAATCTTTACTTTGAATAGATTTTAGTTGGCGTTATATAAAAATTAAGAATGGGCATTGAACTTTTGAGCGCAAACTTGAACTTCAATTTCTTCTGAAGCAAGAGTAAGACTTGATTTCTACAGTTTGCGCTTAAATAATTACTGAAGGCTCCACCACTTGCTCATACTTAATCGTCTAAACATGCTCCTTGCTATGAATCCTTTATATTGTACCAAGTCATCTTGACAAGTAGAAATCCTATATAAAATTAATGAACCTGTCAGGAGCCGAGGAAATTAGCCGTTAATGTGAGTTGAGACTGGATGAAGAAGGGTTCATACATAGGTTATGCTTTTACTTGTTCTTCCTCAAAAACTTAAATCTGTACTTTCTCCATTGCACTGCTTGTGCTTTCAGTTTAATACTGCATTTGGTGTTTGTTGCACAAGCTGCCACAATTTGAGTGACACACCCCAAGGATGCAACTTCTGTGCAACTTCATGAAACTCACACTCCAACTTTGCTTGAGTGGAAGAAATGGATTAAGAAAAGGAAGCTGGAGAAAACTACCTTTTGCTTAGCCTAGATGTTGAATATTTAATTACTCTAAATTGGTCAATGTGATTAATTACATTAAGATTCAATTTTTATTTGCTTAACTTTCCAGGAAATTTTGTGACGAAATAAATTCGTGTAAAAATTCTCATGTGAGTTGGGAAGTGAAATTAGTTTCCCTGAACGAAATATCTATTTTCTAATCCTTCCCTACCAAATTCGTAACAGCAACAATTAGTGCAATAAACAATACCTCTACCTCCTATAAAGGAGAAGAGTCTTGATGAAGATCTTACCATTTATTGGTGGTTTGAATTCAGGACACTGCACTAGAGGAAAGCTCTACACAATGCAGCAGGGCCAAAAGTGCAGCCGTTAAAAAGCTCTCTGCTTACAAATTGACCAATTTTCTTTTATTAGTTCTTTCACCATGGCTCACCTTCAGGGGTAATCTCTTTTCACGGTGTAGTGTTGTTGAACTTATAAGTGCGGGCGTAATAATTATCGTTATCTTACAGGGCAAGAAAACGCTTAGTTTGAGAATTTCAAACACAAGTAAAAATAATTTCCACACCAAAATTACAAGTTTATGCAATGGTCATATTGTATTAGTAAAAAATAAAATAAAATACGAAAGTTATACCAGTACATTATTCCGAATTAGTAGAATAAACTCGTTTATATTAGATTCCAAACCAGGCGAGAACACTTTTCTTCACAGGCAACTTTCATGGAGTTACCGATTCAGAAATCAGTGTCAAATTTCCAAGAACGATAGAATATCGTCCAATGCTATTCAGAAATGATTGTTCATTGATGAATTCATTATCCTCATGGATTCCTCCTCCTCTCATATAAACGGTTGGATTAAATCCTAGAGCTGGGATTCCAGCAGTCCTAGCATAACGAGCGTCACTTGTTGGAACTAGGAAATTCGCTCGATATTTCCAGTTCCTGCGGACAAGTTAAAACAAATTCACGAAATACTATAAGTAATGATGAATGCTGCAAAAAAAATTATTACATGCTGTCAAATGTCGCCTTCATATTCATCCACCAAGGATTATGTATGTCCATAGGTGTTTCAAGATAATCCAGAGATTTCTGAAAGAAATGATAAGTTACACCTGGTCCAGCTTTCTCAGCAATTGCATCCAATAAATGTTCCATATCTGTAAAGTTCCAATTGGGTTTGATTCTGATTCGAATGTCAAAGACAGCCCATAGAACTTCCGGAAGAACATTATTGGCAACGCCACCCTAAAATTTTAAATCAGAATAAAGACTGGAGTGCATGACAGGTGTTGGGTTGTTCAACATTTACCCCCAATCGTACTAAATTGACAGAAGTTACATCTGCTGGTCCCGTGTTGGGAGGAATTCCCATCAGATTTTTCTGCTCTTTCCGAAATTTCATCATTTCACTAATTACGATTTCAATTTTCTCTCCGGCTGTTCCACCTTCCATAGAAGACCCATGTCCAGCCATTCCAGTTGCATTAAATTGAATCTCTAATAATTATTGATATGAGATTAGTTTATAGTCTGAAGCTAATTTCTTCATTTGTTCTTACGCCAAGCAGCCTTCTGTCCATAGTTGATGTGCATTACATCATTCGAAACGCCACCTCCTTCATCCCAGTCAAATCCAACGTTCAAACTATGAAAGTGCTTTGAATTTACAAATGCTCGCATCCCATGCAATCCACCGACCTCTTCATCTGTAAATGAATCATGCCGTCTCATTACCAGTTACATGTATTGGAAAGTGGACCGATTTCATGAAACTGTCAAATAAGTCGAGTATTTTAAAATATCACCAGGCACAATAGAGACATGAACACTACGCAAAGGTACGAATCCTGAAAGTTTTAATGAGCGAATAGCTTCAAGGTGTGCGACAGTGGCACTTTTCATGTCAAGAGCACCCCTCGCATAAATATCTCCGTTTTCATCTTTAAATGCGGTAAATGGGTCGTGTTTCCAGTTTGCCTGATTCAAAAAATTAAAAGCAAATCAATTTAATCAAATTTTAATTGAGCGATGATACAATTGAAATAGATATCAAGAAAACTCACGGTATTTGCAGGGACAACATCCATGTGGGAATTCAGTAAAATAGATTTGAGATTTGGATTTGACCCCTTCCAAGTCATCCAAACAGCAAACAAGTCTGGTTTTTTAAATTGAATGTGATGGAACTCCAATCCAATGCTGACAGCTTGTTTCCTCAACCATTGTACACAGTTGTCTGTAAAATGGAAAGTTACTAATTAGGCCTTTAATTTACCAAATTTTTACAAACTCACCGTAATCAGGGTTAGGATGAACGGATTTGATTCTCAAATATTCACGCAAATTTGTAACTGCTGGATTTTCGGGTTCTACAGTTGGAGTGTCAATGTCGTCACCAGTACCAGTAAAACTAGGTTGTCCATTTAATACGGGTAGAGTCGGTGAAAATAGTAAAATCAGAAGACAACTCCAACTTGAATACATCGTTGCGACCGATAGACTGCTGAGCTGACTCCGTATGTTGTATTAGTTAAACTTCCGCCGCGTCCTCGTTTCATTCTTTCATTACGTAGCTCAAGTCATCATTTCTGATACTTTACAAGAGCATGAGAAATATGTAATGTAAATAATGAGAAAGACATTCAAGACAACTCAAAAATGATAAGTATGCACAACAATTATGGTAAACTGAAGCAGTCATATCATCGTGAAGATTAGATGCAACAACACAACATTTACATTTGATACGGGTAGTGGGCTAGTATTGCATATTGTATCAAACGACTATTAGGGCCAGAGTTGTTTACTTGGATTTTAATTATCATAT
>WJEZ01002205.1:0-14254 GCA_009869925.1 Thalassaphorura encarpata | reverse complement strand
CCTTCTTCATCAAATTAAATGCCACCAAAGTGTAGTTTAATGAATATTCCATGTGGTCATTCATAGAAGCGTAAAATTTACATAAAATATTAAAATGTTGACAAAATAAGATAAAAGAATGAACTTAAAGCCATGTTTTTCACATTTCAGCACGACCTCTTAGGAATCCCAGTTTGATTTTGTTTATTTTACATGTTTTCTATTCACACAGACTTTTAAGACTTACGCATGGCATGGCGTGAGGTACAGTCTACAGGATATAGAAAGAAATAGTAGTATAATATTGCATAGATTATGATATGAATTAGATAGAAAAATACAAGACTCATTCTCCGTGTCACACTTTCTTTCTTTTCCGCCTTTCATTCCTATTGTAGGATCTCAATCTCATTTACTAATCAAAACGGTAGCCCTGTCATACCCCTCTGCTCTGCTCTGTCAGTCTAATGTCTTCTTCATGTCATTACGAAGACGACGACGACCAAGACGATGACTACTTTGCAAATTCTATTCATCCAATTTGCATATCACTCACTCTTTGTATTGATACAACGAATCTGCCTTACACATACCTGCACATGCAATAAATACTCTTACTACTCTTGCGAGATCAATCTGAACCTCATGGAAATTTTTATTTTATGCCGAAATCTTTGCCAATACAAATATTGAAAATTTATTCTTGGCAAGGTAAAACTTTGTATCAATTTTCTGCAATCTCACTCTCACTAATTAATAAATTATTTAATCAAATCCACGGAAACTTACAATTTGAAATCATTTCACTCAGGTTTACGACGCCCAATGAATAATTAATGTTCAAACTCATAGAGATGAAATGATTATGGAATAATACTGTACAGACCAGAGATTCTGATGTAAGAGATTGTCCTGATTAATTAACTAATTAATTAATTGGCAATGTGTCTTTGTAACTCATTAGTCAAACAAATGTAAAGAAGGGTTGCAAGAATGTTTTGACTACAGACGGCAGCCAACAGGATCTCACTTTTGTTTAAATTGCATGAATGACAAGGACACTAGAGAAAACTCGTTAGGTACACGTGGCCAGCCAGGGCAATTTTGATGAATCAATTTTAATGGCGAGTCAAAGTCAAATTAGACATAATACTTTCTTTCCGGATCGAATCTTCCTAGTTAGCATTTAGCATGTGTTGGTGGGATGGAATTGTAGTCTGTGGACGTATGTATGTGAAAAGTCGCTCTGATCTCATCTCATGTCAAGTCATGTCATGAGGATGATGGGATAATGATACGATATCATGGGTTGGTCGAGAAAACGATGAACGAAGAATGCAGCCACAGTTTGTGTTTGTAGTTGACTCAAGATGACACGTCTAGATATTTTGTAGACTAATAGACTCGAGTCTGAAGAATGCATTTATTATTATTAGTTTGGCATTTGATATAATGCTATGCCAAGAATAGGAGTGAGAGCATTAACAAACATTGTGGACAAAAATAGAAAGGGTTGAATGAAGTATGTGTGTCCTATCACCTTACTTACACACATTCAACCACAGAGCTCATGATGATGATGATGATGACCCACTGAACTTGACCTTCTCATTCAACCTGTCCCTCTTCAAATTGGACAGGAGGACGACGTGTCAAACTGACGTGACATGACATCCCATACTACTCATTCCATTTGCTATTGCATGGATATTCAATTGGATAGATTTAACTTCATATTCAGAAGAATAACACAGTCAGCCATTTCGAGTATAAGCGACAACAAACGTCAACAAAGTTCAATTCAATTGAAATCATAATCACTACAAGGAAAAACCAACAATATGTTGAAAAGGAAAATGTCTATTGCTATTCCTATTTAGAAAGCGTGAAAAATTGATAGAATTCCAATCCAATCACGTGGAATTATTTGAACAATTTAAAAAATGGTAATGACCATAACTTCTTTGCAGTGCAGTGCAGTTAGTACGCACGCGTGCTTTGTAAATTAGACAGGATGGTTTCAAATTTCAAAAAGTAAAAACGATGCGAATCGAATGTTGCACTAATGAAGAAATTGAAACTAAATTTTAGCCTTAGCCGTAGTCTATTGTTTTGGCCCACAGTCCATTCAAAAGTCCAAAGAGAAAGCAAAAGAAGAAAGGTATAAAATTAATAATCCTTTCTGTGCTGTGCTTGAGGGAATTACTAAAGCAAATTAAAATTTGATCGGACGTGGCTCTATAGCAAAAACTAGACATTCGTTCTTGTGCCTCAAGACTCATTTGTTGTTTTGCTTGATGATCCGATCCGAGCTAATTAATTAGACGCTAACGTACACATTACAATCCCTTCAGTTTTTTTTTAAATTGGATTTCTTTCTTGTGCCTCAAGACTCATTTGTTGTTTTGCTTGATGATCCGATCCGAGCTAATTAATTAGACGCTAACGTACACATTACAATCCCTTCAGTTTTTTTAAATTGGATTTCCCATTACCCTACGTACGTGTTCATCTCGGAGTATCAAAATTGTTACGCTTTTTCGTGTCTAAAATATTTTGCTATGTAAACTGTAAACAAAACTTGTGCAGAGACATGAGCTGAGCGTGGAATCATGCACAAGTTGAAATCTTGATGTGGACACGAGCGAAATCCATTTTACTCGTTCTTCCCGGGAGGTCCTTGGAATCGGACTCCATTGCAGTGCAATGCAATGCCATGGAATCGCATTAAGGCTGAAAGAATCGTTCACCCAGTAAGTCAAACTTGTAGTCAGTTCATCTCTGGCTTGCTAAATAGACGAAATGACCTGGTCATGGCTGTCATCAATTTATGCGCACGGACTAGACAGGATGAGGCACGAGACGGAGAAATAAATAAGAAAATTGAAGATCTTTTTGAAATTCGGTCAAAGCTGAACAATTTGAGCTCAAACCTGGATACACCTAACGTATTGAAAAGTTTTGTGTGTTTAAGACTAGGAGGCTATGGNGAAATTCGGTCAAAGCTGAACAATTTGAGCTCAAACCTGGATACACCTAACGTATTGAAAAGTTTTGTGTGTTTAAGACTAGGAGGCTATGGCAAAGCTTAGCCAAGGTGCAAAACATTTCACCGCACCGTGACGGGTTTCCCTTTCTAATTCTAATCAAGGGAGAGAGATTTGTAGCTTAGCAGCTTTAGCACTGAATCTAGGTTTATCGCTCGATTCTTCTTCCCATCACCTTTGTTTGACTAATTAGTTACACAGTTGGTGTCAGTCTTGCGTGCGGGAATCCAAAATGTGAAGCACTTAACAATCTTCATATTATGGAATGAAATCATCCACCACAATTTTTGTTTCATCTAAATGTCCTACTCAACTCTAACTTTCTTTGCCTTGCAATGCAATCAAGAATTTTAAAAATGAAGTAAATCTTATGAATTTTAAAGGAATTCTTAGTAGATTTTCACAACCTTTAGCTGTCACCTATATTTTAAGATGAAAATTTTTAAATCGTAAACTAGGACATCCGTATCGGTTAATTGGCCATAAAAAATATCTGCCTTAGCCTTGCCCTACTGTTCGTTCCTTGTTTATAGAAAAAAATAAAATCCCCATTGTTTTAAAAATGATGATACATTATTGAGGTTGTCAAATATTGCATTGGTTCTTTGCTCCCCTAAAAAATCGACTCTCTTCTCTTGTGTGATGATTAATTGATGGTTTGAAGTCTAAATTCCGAATCAGAATATGAGAAGGCAAGGCATGGCATGGCATGACAATCTGTATACGTATACGCTCCACCTGCACCTGTCCTGTAATGAATACGCGACTCAAGAGCCCAAGACATGAGAAACGTCAAATGCCAGAAGCACAAGTACTCACTGTGTGGGTGTCATTTATTCAACTTTAGCAACTTGTGTAGATATTTTTAAGCTTCATGGGAATGGTGTGGCATATTAATGAACATGTAAATGGGGAAAAGGTAATGTGATGATCAGTTATGGTTTTTTTTTCTTACTGTTTCCATGTTCAACTTCAACTTGAACTTAAAATATGGGCTATGGGCAAGTGCAACCAAAATTTCTCAGCCATTTGCCATTGTCGAAATATTTAAATTGCAATGTGACGAGGAAACTTCTTGGATGGATTTCTTTGCTCACGCATTCTATACATTATTTACCGTAAGGCAAAACAATTTTCTTCTAAACTTAGCAGACTTCCCTTGTTGGTTAAATCCACAAAATAAAGTTTTTGCAAATGCGTAATTTAGCCAAGGAAGGAAACCACAGAATTAGACGACTGCATTTCTGGTGATGGATTTTGGGGAAGAATTTTGACATGTGGTGAAACACTCTCTCTCTCACCAATTAGTTGCTTGGGTCTCTGGAGTCCGCTTAATCAAATTATCTCAAAAAGTGGAAATGCTTTTACTTTCCTTTCCTGCCTTTTGCAATTTTATGGCTTCTCCTTAAACGTAATGTACTACTACTACAGGAAAGTTCATGGTATTTCCATTTCCATTGCCATGGCCATTACCAATGACCGACCTACAACCGTGAGACTTTGTCAGCCGGTGCTTGCTTTATGCTTTACTACTACGTCTTTTTAGGTCATAGAAATAAATGACGGAGGTTTGTGGTGATCTAAACATCAACACCAGGGCTTTTGCCTGGCCTAAAGGAAATGACCCCTCGTACGTAAAGTCGTAGTAGTATTCTCTCCGCATGATGAACTGGAAGTGTCATTTCCGTACCACAGTGGAGAAACCACATGAAAGCACAGGCGGTGACAAATTAAATTAACAACTTCCCTTTCGACTTATGCCAAAATCTAATTCGGGGAATCTCAATAAATACTAAATGAAAGTCTGTGACTTTTGAAATATTAATTTAATTAAATGAAAACAATCATTAATTTCCTAACATTCATTTAAATTTACAAAAGTTCGAGCTGACTAGTAGTCTGGCCTTGGCCAAATACTATGCTGGCTGTCCGACTGCCCTATTATCCGCCATTTCTGTTTATTCCATCTTATGCATGTGGGAAACAAACAAGGGTCTAAATACAAAAACATGCAAATTTAATGTTTTGTACACACGTTCTGTGTTTGAGTCGTGTGCATGATTCACTTGACACTCAAACTCAAATCCAAGTTGGATATTTGCATTAACACTCATGAATACACGCCGAGATTATGTACGACAAATGTGTAGAAATATATGCAAGTGTAATGACCAATAGCATTTTACTATACATGAATACTTGTGCCAAACAATAGTACAACAGACTTAACAAGCCCAAGACCTAAATTCATATAATCCTCAGAATAATCTTTATACTTGATATTATTGTCTTAAGTCCCATGTCACCTGCTCAGTTAAGATTTTTCATCTCATTCTAGTATTAGAATAAAATTCTGTAGTTTTATTACGTTGAATGATCCCACATAATAAATAGGTGTGGTTATTCGCGTCTGGCTGAAATTCATGCGTTCCCTTTGAAATTTTACCGCCTTGAGGCTAAGGAGTCATTTCCAGAATAGGAGAGGGTTGGACATTTGATTCATGAGCCTCGCCCTTTTAACTAGCTTTTCACTTGGAATCTTTGTTCAATAAACTGAGGCTCTTATTCATATGCAATTCCAATGCCATTGTCATTGCGAATGCATAGAATAAATTTCTCCGGGAATTTATTTCACGCCTTGACTCATTCACGACTCTGTGTCAAGTGGCCTCAATTAAATTATTTTGTGCGTATCAAAAAACAGGAGAACCAGGTCTCTGATAGTGCTAATTGGCCCCACTTGGGCAAAGTAGGGCGTTTGTACAGTACAGTCTACCGAGGTAGTAAAATTGTAATAGCGGGTAAAGTAGGAATTAATTATTAACAATGGGCTGACATTTACGTTCTACTCAGGTGGGCGAGACGTTCTGTTTGAAAATTGGCCTAGTACTACTCACTCCTTTAGACGCGTTTTGTCTAGTCGGTTCGTTATGAATGCAAATTCTGGAATTCTACGTATGACATTCGTGAGCGGGAGCAGGAACATTACGAGACGGGACTTTTTGTACTTGAAGCCCTTATGACACTTTTTGTTCGTAGACAGATAGATGAATTTTTCGGAGAATGGTGACGGGTAGAGAAAATACATCCATTATGCATTCTTCATCTCTTCATCTCAGCGGCCAAGGCTGGCTGAGTAGAGTAGAAAACAAATTGTCTATTCAAATACATCCACATCACCACCACGTCACGGCACGTCACTCGTCTAGACGAAAATGTTAAAACAAGAAGAATTTGCCAAAAATATAGTAAACTGGATGCTTCTGCCCTAAGAAGCACAGACAATGCGATACGTACAGCTATTATATTTTCTCATAACGGGAACCAAGGACGGAATTCCCAAAATACGTTACATTTCGGCGAAACTCATGTCATCTTAGCAGCAGCAGCAGCAGCAAGTGCAAATCAGAGATGCCGAAAAGAAGATATCGACGTTGACAACAACCGCATTGACTTGACATTGGCATTGGAAGAAAATAAGACTCAAGATCCAAGATCCAGGAATTCCTTGTCACTCGTCTAGACGAAAATGTTAAAACAAGAAGAATTTGCCAAAAATATAGTAAACTGGATGATTCTTCCCAAGAAGCACAAGCATTCTGATACGTACGGCTTTAATGTTTTCTCATAACGGGAACCAAGGACGGAATTCCCAAAATACGTTACATTTCGGCGAAACTCGTGTCATCTTAGCAGCAGCAGCAGCAGCAAGTGCAAATCAAAGATGCCGAAAAGAAGATATCGACGTTGACAACAACCGCATTGACTTGACATTGGCATTGGAAGAAAATAAGACTCAAGATCCAAGATCCAGGAATTCCTGATACAAATTCTCTCTCTTGCTTGTGATAAAATCTTGAGAACATCTGCGAAATCGATAAAAAAGTCCAAGATGGTTTGGTTTGACAGAAACCCGAAGAAGAGATTCTAATATTGAGGACGACGTCGGTGGCGTATCTAAAGTGCTCCATTAAAAAATACATTAGGAGACCTGACTCTTCCATTCCATGACAATAGTTGTGCGTAATTTCAACACCTTGAGTTTGAGAAGAGCACATATTCATTCGGTTTGTCATCACTTGAGTTTAAAGAACCATTCAATCCTTTCCTCTTCTAAAATCCACTTTTCTCCATTTAATCATTAAATTCGTGGGAAAGGAATGAAAGTGTTTTATAATGAGTCCGCCTTGCAAAGTATGCCCAATTTCCCTAAAGCCAAAGTTCTTTGTGGTCTGACGAAATTTGCATAATGCTATGTGGGATTTGGACTTGGAACTACTAGTGGGGTCAATAAATCCGTAATTCCAAACAATAGAATTTTACTAGACACTTTATTTTAGGATCTAAACTGAACTTGAATGTGACTCTTGCATTTTGCATTAACGTTGGCCAATGCCAATCCATTGGATGAGAAACACAAATGGATCCCTGTGTTACGATTCCTAATGTGAGTTTACATCCAAAGGCGGCATCCATTGTAAGAGTCATACTGTTCGTGACGAATGGGGGCTCTGATCAATTAATTGATTTGATCTGGCACACAACAGGCATCTGCATCTGCAGACTTATTTCTTATTACTATTACACGAATGATTTGCTCAAGCCAGTACGTCGTTTTTATTTTCATCAGCTTCAATATTAATACACTCTACTGCTCTTTCCATTTCTGGGTGTGCATGCATCGCATATACAATTCAATATACATTTCTTATATTATGATGATGATGACTGACTGGGACACCAGTGCAAACAACACAAGTTAAACATGAAAAAGTAAAGAGAGAAGCTGCTGGGCTGTGCCGTGGTGTAAAATTGAAGATCAGAGCAGAACACAGGAGTAAGTCAGTCAATGACCTACTAACACACGATCCACGAATGACTGTCCATAACAAAGTGTGTATGACAATCTTTGCAAATTGCAACTCTTCAACTCCCCATTTGTTTGTTCTAAATTAAAAATAGAGGTATGCACTGTGTACTCACCAGCTCAGTTTTTTATTTTATATTCAGGAGGCGGGTAAGGCGTTTATTTCCCAAGTCTCGTATACGTAAGATCAAAGGTTTTTAAAATTTAGCCGGTTGCTAAAATTATTAACGGCGAATTTACAGTAATTGATTTGTATCTTGACTAAATAAATTGTCAATTGGTTGTACAAAATTTTCCGGAATCTTTTAGCATGGTTTGTTCATTGCCATTGCTACATCTCCTAATTTGTGATTATGAATTTTCACGATCAGTCCAGTCAGATCTTAAGGAAAAGAAGTTTAGGTTCCTCTCGCCTTCACGCCTAATAAATCCCATTATCCTCGAGTGTGTTTCTTTGATGAACATACACACAAGGAAATAACGTAGAGCTTGCTTGGCTTTGAAACTTCTTTCATTTCATTTCATTCACAGGCCGGCCGGCCGGCCGGGACTGGGAATTGGTCGTCTGTGTATTCATCCTATTCTACTTATGATTATACTTTGTCACTATTCATCATTTCCCTACAAGGGACTCATAATGAGCTTCACCGACCTCAGACTCAGACTTACTTATCCTCATCGCCATTTTTCATTTGACTCAAAATTTTATAACTGGGAACTGCAGTTGATAATCCGACTGCACTGCCTGCTCGTATTAGCGTACTTATGTTGTACATTGTAGTCGGATTATCATGTGATTCTATGATGGAGGTAATAATTCACAGGAATCGTTAGGCAGACAAAACAGGCCAGAATTGAATTAAGAGATGTCACAGACGAGATGGGCTTCTGCGAGGTAATATTTTAATACTTCATCATCTGATATGAGTTTTTTAGCAATTTTTAAAATTAAATCCGAAGAAGAAGGCCAAACTTACCTTGCATAATGGTGTCACTCACTAATTACATTTTTTGGGGTTCGTATGTATTTTTAGAATAAGAGAATTGCAAGCTAGGAGTTTTCAAAGATGAAAAGTTTTTAAGTTCTGGGAATATCTTGGCCTATATGCCAAGAATGATTCAACTAAAACTTTGACCTATTTTGTGAGATTATCAAATTAACAATGGGGATGGTGACAGCGGTTTTTAATTAGACACACGGCCTTCCCCATCAATTCCACAAGGCAAGGCTGGTTTATGATTATTATTTGGAATGAGATGACGACTCTATTGGATTGCATCGCTTCCTCTACCTTGAGCTTTTTAAAAACATTATTTCCCAGAATGATATTTCTAAAATGAGAGATTTCCCTCCAATTTTACGCAATGAAACTACTTTTTTGTTTGTTTGAACAAAACAAGCAAAAGCTGTGAAGGAGAAATTGGAAGTCATCTCACTACAACAACTTTATTGGTTAAAATATGTTTGCAAATATATAAATGACCAAAACAACACTTTAACCAACCACATGCTGAGTCTAGAGCCATTCATTATTTTATTGCACAAAAAATTGGACGCAATGCGTATTTTGGCAAGAAGAAGAAGTAGAATTGGTCCGAATGTGTTTTTTTTTCTTGAAAGGACTTGGTCATTCCGTGGTTAGATTAAAGTACTTGGTTAGCCTAACAATTTTTCATATGACAATGCACAGCGTAATGTAATACGGAGTCATTCACAACAACAATGACTGTTCGTTTTAGGAGCACTTCAAGATTTCCGTGTATTTCTTGTCTTTTTTATGTATAAGGGTCAGGAGGTCATTCAAATTCTGGGCAAAGTCAAGATTAAATTAATTAGTTCAATAATAACTAAGTTAAAGATAATGATGACGAAATCTGAGACGGGTAAATGGGAGATTTGAACTTGGCAATGGGTAAAACTAAATCTTCTGAAAATGTGTGTAAGTGGTTCACACGAATAAATCTTCTTTTCTCATCTTTTGAGTGTCTTAAAACCTTGAGTCTCATCCAAGTGTCTAATGTTCACCTGGGTGGGACTTCAGTCCGTCCGTCCATGGCATTATCATTTTTTATTTGCAGATTATACACAAGGTGTCATAAATTCTGAGTCAAGACGCGAAGCTTGTGAAGTAAGAGAATAACGCATCTGCCGCGTTTGCTACTGCAACAATAAAATTTTTACTACTCTTGGAATATTTTAATTACATGGCATATCTCGGGAAATTAGTTACATTTTCATACTGTAATAAACGATTCACTTAAAAATTCCAATGAACAGAACGGCACTTTATAATTTATGAAATCAAAAGCATAATTTTTGCAATTTGATATTTTTAAAAGTGCACGAGGATTAAATTTTGCTTCATGCTTTATCTGCTGCATCATTTCATTTATCCTTTTTAGGAAGGACTTAATCCTCAAATGGTCATTATATCATTAGCGACGACAACACCTGCATTTCCTTTTTACTTTCCAAATATAAGTTGATTCTTCTGATCCATCTTTTGATTCCACCACGATCATGCAACTCAAATTCGTGATCAACTTTTATGGAATATTAAATATTACGCCATCCGCAAGCTCTGGAGCATTACTAATCACACACGGACGGAAATAATGCATAATACGAAAACGAACCAAAATTTATTATGAATGACTACCGGGATTTGTTGCGCAATATGGAAAGTGTGCTAAAAGCAGCAACTCTGGATTTGTCGTATTCACTTTTTTATCTCAAAATAGTTTCGAAATATTTCGGTGATCCGCATACGCAGACGCATACGCAATTGAATTATTTTGACACCATGTCGTGCATGCGGATATGAAATGAGTCAGAACAGGGTAAATCCAAACCGCATTTGCATTACGCATGCATATTCACATTGCGTGCTTTCAAATTGACAGAGTGAAAGTTTTCTCTTCCACTAAACATCAACTTAAAACTCAAGTGTCTTAGCTCATTCACATTCTGCCTACTACCTGGCTGTGCTGTGAGTTCCCTTCCAATGTATCGACTCAAGTGAAGAAATTCTTTCCTTCTTGCAAAACAAGTTTCTCTGCTTTTTTTAAAAGCAATTTTACCTATCCTCTCACAAGTGCCCCTTAGAAAGGAAGAGTTAGTTTAAAAATATTTGGAATGTTCACCTCTATTCTGTCCTCTCCTCTCAAATCTGAAGTGCATATTAAAAATAACCTCTAAAGTTGCATCCTATTTACCACATAGTTTTCATTTCAAAATGAAAGTCGAACTTGGGCTCTACGTTCACTGTTAGTATTTCCCATGATTTTTCAATTTCATCACGTAGGTGTACGTTCTTACTATTTTATCAAATGCCATCAGAATCACACTGCCCTAAAAGGTCAGGTCATCCAACACCAAATTTGTAATCAATTTGTAGTCGAGTCATAACTGATAGGACATGCATCCCAGCAGACTTTATCCCTACGAAATTCTTTGGCTGGGCCTGTCCGCCGACTTCATCTCCTCAGACACCTTCCCGTCTGAGCATCCTTAATTAATTCGGAAAATTCTTGAACAATGAACAAATGTTCTAATTGATGAGTCAATACTTTAGATGGAGGATTAAGATTGGGCTGGCTAGCAGCACCCAAGCCAAGCCTAGGAACAAGGGAGCGCGGAATTGATTGATGTTTCTATCGTTGACTTTGATCTATGTGTGTTACTGGGCTGTGCAAATGTTCACTTGCTTTACTCTGCTCTGCTCAAGTTCAAACATTAGTCAGTCCTTTTGTATTTAATCCCCTCCTTAGTAATTGCATTTCACTCCAAACTAAAACTCACAACTGGAATGAACCCCTCCTCTCAATTTGTACAAAATTAAATTAAATGAAATAATTATGTACAAGGTGCCCTATAAACTTTTTTGACGGCTGGGCTCAGGCCTAAGGTTAAGCTAATCTTTCTCTTTCTCTTAAATTACAAACAGAAATAAAAATCGGTCAATTGTGCGTTATGCGTGCGACGCCCAAGTCAATCAGACAAAAATGCATCTTGCATTGCCGGCAAACTGCCGTGCGCTTAGCATTTATATGTAATTCGTAAAGAAAGATGATGATGAATGGCATCCGCAAAAAACTGAATACGGAGGAATAAGCAACAAAAAATAAATTCCTAGCACTTTAGCTAAGCATGCAATGAGAATGAGTTGGTAAACGTAAATGTGCGTGTTGTAGCGTGTGTATTATTTGAACAGGAGTCTCACAACGTTGATTTTGAGTGAGAGATCATTTTCCCCTTGTGATATGCTCAAATTATGAGTTCAAGTTTGTGAAACTAACCCAATTTACCTTGAATAAAAAGAAAGAAGGTGGAAACTAGTCAGAAAGAGAAGGTTTCTTTATGGATAATTTCAAAATGCACTACACAACATTCACATTTTCATTTTCACTGCATCCGGCTCAAATCAAACACGATTTCCGGAAATTACTCTAAAATTTGTATTTCTGCCAGGCGCTAGAATTTTAGTCTACAAGCAAAGAAATAGAAAAATATCGACATGCGCTCTAGAGTTTCGTGTACTAACCTTTTTGATATCCATTATCCAAAATTTGTTCAATCGGATCCTTTAAATTTTAAAAATGTAGTTCCTCTCCTTTCTCCGGAGAGTTCACACACAGATAGTCCGATTTATTTTTAAAATCGCAGGCAAAAAAATCTATTTAAGAGGCATTTGTTCCAAACTCAAAGTAAAAAAAATGATTCTTGAGCTCAACGGGTTCCTTGAGCTTCTTGCTGTTAATTTGGCTTCCCGCACCGTCACCGTCACCGGAAACTTTTGTACTTTTCGTTCTGACTCACATTCACCGTTGAGCTGAGCTCAGTTCTCACAATGTTTCTGAATCTGAACTGGATTTGGTGGACTTGGACTTGCTGGTCCGTCCTGGGATCCTTCTAAGGGAATCAAGCTGGAGTTAAGGCACACGGACGTAGATTGACTCAATGATGATTTTTTTTCAAAACTTTTTTTCTAAACTGGCCTAGGCCTCCCTGTACTGGGCTTCAGTGCCTGTGTGCCTGTGTGTGTGTCTGCTTGGGAAGATGTGCCTTGAGTGAGTAGAATCTCCGAAGAAGCCGACACTTTGGAGCAACAATGTGGAGATGTAGCCTGGCTTTGGAAATAATGAGTTGAAGGGATCTGTCTCCTTTTCCTGCCTACCCACCAAAATATCTTCTTGTTCAGGTCCCTCGGAATAAGAAGTGTGGCTTTTGGTTTGAACGAACGTACGTAAACGTTTGCAAAGATTCTCTCACCTTCTCTGATTCCGTCTAGGAGGCTGCAAAAAGATTGTCAAATCCCCTAGTATATTCATTTTCATGCATCTTCACGATGATGATTCTTTTTCCCTTTCTCCGCTCATATTTTTAATATTGTACTGTACTGTACATACTCCTTCCTGACCCATATTCTCATTCTTGGCCATGCCATGAGACTTAAGCAGTGGTTTTTTTAAACATCTTTCTCATCCTATGGCAGGCATGGCTTTGGGAGTGGAAGCATTTAGCCATCTTAATGTAATGCATGCGTATGCATAAGATGCGTTCTGTGTACTTTTGTACTTGTCCGTCCATGTGTGTGAAGTGGATGCAAATGTAAATGGATGGGGGCGAATGTATTAATCTGACTCCTGAGTTGAGAGGTGTAATGTTTAAAACAAAACAGAAGAAGAAGAATCCGCATTCAAATGAAGTAGACGTACAAGTAAGTAGAAATCAAATGGACGGACAGAGACAGAACTTGACTTGAGTCAAGTGAGGCTGACAACGACCAGAATAGCTTCCAGGTGTGTCTCTCTTGACTTAAACTCGGACGGAACTAACTTTTTTCCCTTGCCTTAGCTTCATTCTTTCATTTGAAAAACAATAAACTAACCACATAAATCGTTCCTCTGCTTTACTACAACGAGAAAAAACACTAATGCAGACAGATTCTACGACTTTTTATAATTACAGCGATGGTAATGCAAATGTTTCATCAGAAATTCCAAAACTTTGAATAATACGTATAACATGATAAATTCTAGCATAAAGTATTTTAATTATGATTAGGGCTATCAACAACTTCGGGTCCGAATGTCCAGTGGCATTCACAAATTTCACACTGATGGTGGGTGGGAAATATGGATTTGCATTGGTCCAAGGGAATAGTCGTCATAAATTCGCTCATTAATTGCACAGGTCATAAAACAACCATAAAGCATTTGAAAATTACACAAAAGCTTCCCTTAAATGGTGAAGCACTTTGTCCAGTCATATAAAATTTAAACGCCCAAGGTGGCCAATAAAATTTAATTCGACCATTTGGTTCTAGTAATTTATATTGGCAAGGAATTTTATGGAATA
>WJEZ01002204.1:0-12177 GCA_009869925.1 Thalassaphorura encarpata | reverse complement strand
CAAACCAAGACTAAGTTAAACCATATAGCCGGCCATAAGCCAAAAAAGTTAAGTAGGCAATGCAATGCAGTGTAGTGTAGTGTTGTTGAATCGATTCCATTATATGGATTTTTTTGCTTTCTGTTATGTTATGTTCATTGCTGCTACGAACCAAATGCAAAAGCAAATGCTTCGGGGGATGGAAGAAGGCAAATAATACTGCAAAAATAATGAACCGTGCTAAGGTACGTCGGTACGTGCGTAGTGCAGTGCCATACACTACAAAGGTTTAGGGTGTGGAAGAATAACAGTGGCTTGGGTTAGCAACAAACGCATCGCATTCCTATCCCATCTCCCAATGCAATTTCATTTGCATTTAACAACAAAAAAAAACTACACAAAAACTTCACACATGAGTTAAAATCCAAATGATATATGCCAGGAAGGCTATGCGTCGAAATGCGTAGTGCGTAGCAAAACAAAACACAGGAAGAACTATTTACTTTACTTTTTCGTAGCATAGCATAGCACAAGCTAATAATGGGGAATGGGGCACTTTAATTAATATTCTTCAACCAAATCTAATAGTTCCTGTCTCTCAATTTATCAGTTTTGTATTAATTTAAAATAAAAGTCCTTCAAATAAACTAATAATGGGGAATGGGGCACTTTAATTAATATTCTTCAACCAAATCTAATAGTTTCTTTCTCTCAATTTATCAGTTTTGTATTAATTTAAAATAAAAGTCCTTCAAAAATATTAATTTTTTTAATCAAACTCTTTTTCGTGAATATATTTAAGATAACTCTAATATTTTAAATAATTTTTAGCACATTACTCTCAAATTTCAAGTAGAAAGTATATATATTAAAAATTAAAAATGTTAATTTCAAGGCAGACACCCAAACTTATCTCGCATGCCTTAATACTGTAGGCTTGGAAGTACACAAAAGGATAAAATTGGAGGTGTGAAAATGGAAAACTTTCAAACCCTTTCATGTTTTGTATTAATTTAAAATAAAAGTCCTTCAAAAATATTAATTTTTTGAATCAAACTCTTCTTCGTGAATATATTTAAGATAACTAATATTTTAAATAATTTTTAGCACATTACTCTCAAATTTCAAGTAGAAAGTATATGTATTAAAAATTAAAAATGTTAATTTCAAGGCAGACACCCAAACTAATCTCGCATGCCTTAATACTGTAGGCTTGGAAGTATACAAAAGAATAAAATTGGAGGTGTGAAAATGGAAAACTTTCAAACCCTTTCAAACCATCGCATTTGCTCCTCCGAAAATAGAATCTATATTGACAACATAATTCATAAGGGCCAACAACGGTCACTCAATTCAAGTCAATACAGCAGAAACCAGTTCAACGTCGTACGCTTAGTTTAAATACAAATAAAAATTTTACCTGCCAATTAACTCTTGAATTTTGGGAATCAAATCCTTCAGAAAATATATAAAAAAATGTTTACTCAAAATCCAAGTCACTCTTGGTTTCGATTTGGGCAAATTTGTCCCATTTTTCTGGGGTATGTTACGCAAACGTTATTCATTTTTTAATTTTGTAAAAACCAACAGTAGCAGTATTATTTTTCTAGGCTGAACCAATTTATAAAGTCCCAAACACAAACTATTGTCCCGGCCCAAGATCAGCGTCCAGTTAGAGCAAGCGGGAGTAACGTAGGAACAACGATCGGAGTTTTAAGTATGTCAAGTGTTTGATTTACAAAAAATTAACATAAAACTTCTCATCGAGTTGAATCAATACTTAATATGTTTGTTTTTATCATTGAAAATTCAGATGCGGATTATTATGGGCAAGTGGTTGGAAATACTGATGTGGTTGATTTATGTTTTATTGTTGATTTAAGCAGCAGGAAGGACTTAAACCTTCACCTTCACATATCTCACATGCCATAACACCGTAAAGTTTTAAGCACATGACACAAATGGTTAAAATTAGAGGTGTCAAACGAGTCAAAAATTTTCAAACCCTTTCATTACTTTTCATTTGTCGCTACTTCTTCTCAAATGGAATTTATTTTAGTACTTTAGTAAAGTTCAATTAAATGTACGCATTGTCCAATGTTTGCCCTCCATTGATGTGAACCAGTTTGAGTTCACTATTAAGAATGAAGACCATGGGACAGTAATTGTTGATTTGACAAATGATATCCGAAGTGTACTCCAAATCTTTCCTATTTCTGGAGGAGCAGTTCCATTTCAATTGGAATTTCCTCATTCTTTCCTTTCTCTGGAAAAAATCGCAGGATTACCTATGGTAATTCGTAGAAATGGAAAAGTAATCGGAAAATCTACTTTATTCAAACGTTTGTTGTAAACTCCATTTCAATTGGAATTTTCTCATTCTTTCCTTTCCTTGGATAAAATCGCCGGATTACCCATGATAATTCGCAGAAAGGGGAAAATAATTGGAAAAACCACTTTGTTCAAGCGTTTGTTGTAAAATGAAAATTAACAAAAACATGGAATTGCTATTAATATGAATTATTACCAGGTTATGTTCTCAAAATATTTATACAAAATTAATTTTATAAATCAAATTCGATTCGTAAAATAGTTAATTAAATCATTTCAAGCGTTTGTTGTAAAATGAAAATTTAACAAAAACATGGAATTGCTATTAATATGAATTATTACCAGGTTATGTTCTCAAAATATTTATACAAAATTTATTTTATAAATCAAATTCGATTCGTAAAATAGTTAAATAAATCATTAACTTAATTAACAGACTTGAGAGTGAATACAGCAATTTTGTAAGATGACAAGATGTAATTTTGTAAGGGGGTATTCAAGTTGGCTGTCGGTGGTTAAAGCGTTAAGCAGTTAAAATCGGTTAAAAAGTTAAGCTTAACGGACTTTTAACGGATCGGTTAAGAGTTCGTCATTTTCCTGAATTCTGATTGGCTCTCCCGTTTAACCCGTCTTTAACCGTTTAACTTGCCTGTGACCCAAGTATTTGGCCCGTTAACGGGTTAAACTGAGGAAGACGAGGCCGAGGATCCGACCAGGCCTACTTTTCTTCACTCCGTTTAAAAAATCGACTCATTCGCGCCAAATCTTTAACCGATTAACTGCTCATAGTTGAGGGCTCTTCATAATCCGTTAACGGGTTAAGACGTTAAATTTAACGTGTAACGCTTTAACTGATTACTAACTTGAATACCCTCATTATTAATTATACTTAAATTTTCCAATATAAGACTACATTCACAGTTTGATTTATAATCAGGTTTATGAAACACATGATGGTCTCCTGGTGAATTTTACCAAAGATCCCAGCGACCCAATAAAATGGTTGACACGAATTCGCCCAACAATTGGCAAATCTTTTATTTGGATGATATTTTCTCAGAGAAGTTGGAAATTTCATTGAAGCACCAGCTGCTCTTGATGCGAGCTTTAGACCTAATGCATCACCAATTAGAGAAAGGACAAAAAGTACAAGGAGAAGCATTGATAATAAGATGCCAAAATCCCAATGGAAAAGTACAAGTCCAACAAGAATTTAAAACAGTAAAAAATAATTGTGGAAAGGCAATAATAGGAGCCAAAGGTCTGTATATAATATTTTGAATTATTGAATGCATGAGTTGATGGGCTCTATACAGATAAAAGATATCCACGTTTGTCTTTCTTGTTTCTTCCAACCTTGGAGATGTCCTGATTTAAAAAATTATAATGTACACAAATTTCCAAAAAAAATATTTCAATTACAAAATTACCATTCGTGAAGTTCCAACCATCCGTTCATGCAATGTACGTAAGATACAGTTGATGCTACAAGTAGTCCAATTGAAAAATTGAGTGTCATAACGTAGTACGCATATAAACCTAACAAAAAAGTCGAAAGTTTTGGTCCAAAGAAGAACCTCGAAATATCCAGTGCGATTTTAAGGACAGCAAATCCAGATTCCATTTGAAATGATAGGTCAATAATAAATGGTAGGAAGGTGAATACTACAACTTCAGAGACGATAACTATGGTAAAGCAAGTTTCCATCCCATCCTTCTTCGAAAATGTAGGCTTTCCAAAATGTTTAGCAAGTAGACTGTTCATACTGAATAGGTTATTCCCAATAATGAGTAAAACTTTCCAACGTTCTTTGATAGCATAAAGTATAACAGCACAAAATATTTCGATTCCAACTACAGTAACTCCTAGACAAATATCAGAAATTTCCATGTGGGAGGTCGACATAATAACCACAATTAAAACACTGTCGATAACCTTGAGAAAAATGAGATATCGAATAAAGTAGTGGAATAGTTTATATCGAAATGAAGACTTTTTGAATGCCACAGCTGAAACTGTACCATTATTTTCACGAAATACAAAAGGAATAATCCAGAAAATATGTGCAGGACCATTGAATAAAATCTGAATTGATTTCATGGAGAATCGGGAAATCATAGTTCAAAAATTTATATTAAATTATTGAATAATCCAGAAAATATGTGCAGGACCATTGAATAAAATCTGAATTGATTTCATGGAGAATCGGGAAATCATGGTTCAAAAATTTATATTAAATTTTAGAATGTTTCGATATATGCAGGCTTAATTATTAGTGCAGCTTGCTTGAAACTGTGAACAATTCAATCGTGAAACTTTGACTGCTGAAACCTCTTGAAAACACCCAAAGGACGGCTATACTTATCTATTTCCTTTTAATAACCAACAGTCATTTAATTCACTTTCAAGTTATTGCTTTGAGAAGAAATGAAAAGCATAACTAATTCAGAGTCCAGGTATCTTATCACTTCTTTCAAAATAATCAAAAATGAGCCATGATTAAAGTTTTAAATTCAATTGTGTCTAGGGTTTTAGTTTTTCCGCTTTTGAATTATTTATCAATTTTGCAGTTTAGTGGAAAACTTTATCAACTAACGGGATATGACAAGGCCACTGTAAATCAATATGGAAGACAATAAAAACGACGTCCGGCAAATGTATCTGACATGTACAGAATATTATACCCAACTTTGTACTCATATAAAAATATCATGAATTCAATTATCATCTGTTGGGTTGGAGCTATTCGTTAATTATGCCTGAGATATGCTGAGACGAGCAAAAACGATATGACTGATCCATCTAATCTAGCAAAACCCATTGAATTATCATTTTAACCACACGACTCGATGTTACATTGCCAAGACCACGTCAATCATATAATCGTAAATACAACACAACTTGGTCACAAGTCGATGCACTATGCATTTTAGCTGATCCCTGCTTTTCTTATAGCTAACCCTAACATCTCCTTGCCTAAGCACGAAGTTCCAGCGTAAAACTTAATGAAACCTCTTAGCCATATAGCATAATCACATCATAGCGATAACTTAACCCTTTCCTCATTTTAAACTACACGTACACATTCACATTGCATATTCATACAAAATCTATTGTACAAATCTCATTCGGTACGGTAAGTGATTTAGAATAAATTACCATACTAGTATTAAAGAAATTTAATATGAGCAAAATCTGTGCTTAAGAGGAAAAATTTAAGAAAATAATTTGGACAATGTGAGCAAGAAGATGAATAGGAGACAGTGATGTAGAGAACAATTAATAATTTTTAGCAATTCTCCGGTCGTAAAGTTAGAGAAGTGAAAAAATTAGAACATTAGGTTATTTTATTTGTGACACATTAAAAATTCTAATGTTCATCAACTACATTCTACATTGCTTCTCAAGTAGGAAAAGATTGGACAATGCACGAGAACACTTTCAATTGATCAAAATTGAAGTTTAATATTAAATTGTCCATTTTGAATTGTAATTTGTATCTAGTGTTTGTTTTGGGGGCAAAAAATGGCCCAATTGTTTTTGTGGCATGTTTGGATGGAATACAAATAAATGAGATAGCCAGTGGAAATGGTGTTGCATGCAGCAACTGTTGAAGAAAATGATGCAGAGATGGATTTTGAAGGCATATTTGAGCCTGCACCCCAATTTGAAGTTTGGGAAGATGGCGAAAATTTTCAATCATCTCCGACTGAGAATTTTATGGTTACGACCACTTGTCACCACCATTTTTCACAATGAATGCCTATTGCATTGGTTCAGAGCCAAGGAAGAGGAAATAATGGCACACAGAGATAATGTGCCAGTATACTATTTCAAGGAACCCGACCATATTGGAATATATAGGTAATATACACATTATCGTATACAAAAAATTCTAAGGATTTTAATATTTTCTTTAATTTATTTCAGCCAACAATTCATTCATCATTGTCCAGTGTGCAAGAGCAAAATATTTGAAAAAAATTGCATTCGACTATATCCAGCAGAGTATTCGTCAGAAACTCATCCTTCTGTTTCGTAGATTAAAGTCTTAAAACTTGAATTGAAAAATGCAAATGCGGCACTGCAAGAGCAAAAACAGGAATGCGAGAAGAAAACTCAGCTTCGACTCTCTAAAGTTATTGAAAATGATGAAATTGTGGAAATTATTGTCCCAACTGAGAATGCCCATGCTGATTCGGGTGCCTCTGAAGTTGATAACCCAAGTCCAGGTCAAAGGTCACGTCCACCCAGTGGTAGTACCAATGAGGAATCATTTAGTGCATCTGCAGTGGCATCTCGTTATCCGTCTTTGAAAAGTAATGTACTGTAATTTATTTTTTAATTTTGAGTGATAGATTAAAAAATTATGTAAATCTTAGCTGGCGTTAAAATTGAACCAACAATGGGGAACCAAGTCGCCTGGTTACTACGCCGAAATCCTACGAATCCTACGTGTGGCATGGTAAAATGGGTTGGGATAATTAATCGAATTCCTACAGCTGGTGTTGAATTTGTCATATGGGGAACCAAGTCGCCTGGTTATTAGGCCGAAATCCTACTAATCCTACGTGTGGCATGGTAAAATGGGTTGGGATAATTAATCGAATTCCTACAGCTGGTGTTGAATTTGTACGATCCTAAAAATTCTAAAAATTTTCAATTCTATTACTATTATTTCAATTTTTTAATTGCTTTTCAGGAACACTCAATTGACAGCCCAGACGAGTTGGCTACAAAAAGTTTGCTTTTTGATTACAAGGCATGGTCTTTTTGTACTCTTGTCAGAGTTGGTCCTCCTTGACGAGCTTAGCAAGATACTTCATTTCTACTAGAGTGGTATGAATTTTATGGAAATGGTAAATAGTGATGCTCAGAATAATCAATTTTTCTTTATTTTTCTCTGACTAGTTTGTTCGAGTTTGGGTTTACACAATTCAAATTGGCATTTTTAGGAAAAACCATATTCATACATAAGTTGATGAAAATATCTGGTTTCTACCTGTGAATAATGATTTTTGAAATGTTAATATACTATAAATATGCAATATACAATGGAAAATATTTAACAAAATATTATAATGGGTTTACCTGGGTTAATAATTTTTTTAAATGTTCTTTACACCCGATTTTACTTCTGTGACTACAGTTGCAGTGGTTTGATCCGTAGTTACTTCATCCTCTGATTCAGTTATGACCGACGGTGGAATTGTACTTGTGACATTGAGGGGACCTTTTGTAAATAATCGTAGTCTCTTTGTAGTTTAATCCATTACACATTTTTTTTTGTATATTTTACTATATACCTGAAGTAGTCGTTGTGGTACTGGTGGGAGTAGTAGAAGTAGTTGTAGTAGTTGTGGACGGAGATGGAGTATTATCAAAATGTTTAAAAAATAAAGCAAAGTCTGGAGGATAATTAAAAAGTTTGACTTCTTCTTTAGCAGCTGGTACTGGTGCAAATGTTGATACCGGTGCTAGTGTCGGTACAGGTACTGGTTTCTCTACCGGTGCAAGCGTCGGTTCCCATACCGGAGCTGACGATACTGACATCGAATTACATTTTACGAAAGGATCTCCAGTGAAATTGGCTGGACAGTTACATCTAATGCGATGATTCACGACAGTACAACGTGCTTGAAATCCACAAGGGGTAGGACCACAAGGATCAGCGCATTTGTTGTTGACACAATCCTTATGATCAGGGCACTCATTGTTTTGTCTGCATTCCTCTGGGCGACAATTCACGTATGGATCTCCAAAATAATATGGTGGACAAGAACATAGCACATCTCCAGTCCCAGCGTCAACCTTGCAAAGTGCGTTGATTCCACAAACTGTTTTGCATGTATTTGGTTCTATGGGAAAAAATTAGTTAAGGTTGATAAATTGATATTTGCAATTCACACGTACGTACGTGAAATAAAAATTCTTACTTTCAATTGTAGCTGAATTTGTAGATATGTTGATATTTTTCACATTTGGAAGACTTTGAGCCAATTGTACACCAATGGTTAGTAGCAAAATACAAAAATTTAATTTTGATTCCATTTTGTTACTAGAAACAACGTTGGAAAACTTTTTGACTTCTTTAGACAAGAGTTTGAGAAAGAATGAAGTGAAGATGCAGCAGTGTGTCAAGTAACCAAGTCAATTTTAATCATTTCCTTCTACTTGGATTTTATTTGTGTCGAAGTGGGTGAAAGTGAATTGCACTCTGCACTGCACTGCACACCCGGCTAAATGCTAAACTCTTTGACATTATGTAACATGACACAATTTGACTCGGAAGATTTAATTTAAAACTTGATCTACCAGTTTTTAAATAGCCATTTGTAGTCAACTCATTCCGTCTCCCAGAAAGATGCATTTTCCATCACACCCGGCTAAATGCTAAACTCTTTGACATTATGTAACATGACACAATTTGACTCGGAAGATTTAATTTAAAACTTGATCTACCAGTTTTTAAATAGCCAATTTGTAGTCAACTCATTCCGTCTCCCAGAAAGATGCATTTTACACTCTAAAACAAATCAAACTCATTTTTTTTTCTGTTACAAGGAAATTACATGTTATTTTTACTGCAAGGTGTTCATTGAAGTAAAATAGTACATATTTATTTTGCTAATAAGGTTACAAAGGATAAGGAATTGACATTTCACTTAATTGTTGTTTGCATTTACTATTTTACCCTGATTTCTTAATTAAGGAAGTGCAACGTATTATAATCAGTGTCCTTTCCTTAAACATTTGACAAATAGTTAATGACAATGCAGTCCAATGCATAATAATGTTGAGCAAACTAAGAACAGGATACACACATGTATCCAACGTGTGTCTACATCTATCTACTTAAATAATTGTGTCTACATGTAATTTAATTAAGTCTTTTCAGAGGGTCATGCCTAAAAAGTACAGAATTTAATTAACCCCTTAATATTTTTGTTTCCCTATAACATGCGAGACATTTTATGAGATGTACAATATAACATACTCGATTACTGTACGAATTTCCAAAAGATAAATATGTAAATTCTGACATCCTGTTAGCTGAAAAAAACACGAAGACTTATGTACATTGCATTGAATTGAAACTACAACTACAGTCTGGACAAAATAGCAAACGTAGGAATTGGCATGACACGAAGAGATTCTCCCCGGAGTCTAGAAACCGAGCGTGTTAGTCTAGCCATTCATTCCATGCCATTTCAAAGTATGTAAGAAAAACCAAGTAAGACGTTAGTTGATTCTCCAGACGATAGAGTACAATAAAAGTCAACATTTCTACGAATTTATTACAAAGCGTTGTTGTAAGTAGGCCAGGCCTATATATCCTAGCCAGTAAGACTAGGTCTAATTAATTGAGCTACAAATGTATAAAAGGCAGGCTAAATTTCATTGTATTTTCCTTCACCTTTGACATTCAAACGTGTATTCAAATTTTGTGACTTACACTTGAAATTATGCTGGCAAGAATTATGACCTCAATTTGTTTTTTCATTGTTTTTGAGAAAATCACATCAGTTGTTCCAGTTCAACCATTCTCACCTCAAGTACAAAAGTTCTACAAGGAAATTAGCAATTGTCTGGCAAGATTTGTTGGGTTTCCTGAAGAGTCTCAATTTCCTGTGTTATACGATGAAGAATTTGAAAGACACATTCAGTTCCGAAAGGCCATAGTCAACGCTAACTTTCCAATCAGCATATTTCAACGTACGGATGACATTCTTGAATCAATTCACAAATCTCACATATATGGCAAAATCCCAATTGGAATCGTTACAAAATTCACAGAATGTAGAGTTGACATTTTATTCGTGCCCGAGAAAATTAATCCGCGCCTTATAGAAGGGGAACTCTCAACGGACATCATTGGAGCAAACGGAAAACGTGATCTTCTCATCATTGAAATTACAACCAAGATTCATTACTATACAAAGTATGACATTTTCTACAGAATTTTAAGAACCAATGGACTCCATGCACCTGTGGTTCAAATAGTTGGTGCATCATTACTCTATTTAATTTGTTTTGCCTGTGGAAAATGGGGAATTACTTGGATACCTTTTCCAGAGTGATTTTGACGAAATGACCATATATGGATTTTGGTATTCAATTCATAAAAATAGGAATAAAGCCCTCATTCTTGTAGACCATGGAATATTTTTAAATGATATCAAAACTTGTGAATTATCAGTTGTCAAGGGTAGACATGGACCAGGAAATGAGCTTAGCTTAAGGTCCTTAGAATCTCCCAAGGTTTGTGAACAACTGGAAATCGGTCATCGTTTTAATTTTACAATTAGACATTACAGTTGGGAAAAAGTACAAGAGTTCCCATTCCCTGGATTTCTATCCCCAGCAGATATTCTTCATGATATAGTTACGCAGCATGAAATCAGAACGATTGAGATAATTTCTGAACACGTCAAGGAATCTCGGCTGCTCATTATTCTGGATAAACAAGCCATATCAAAGGCAAATGCTAAAGCAATGTTCAATGCAATGGATTCATTTACATGGTTATTTTGCTTTATTACAATGACAGTTGTCAATGTTTTCTTACTTACCATTAGCATTAGCTCTAGAAATTATTTTGAGCTTTTTATTTGTATCGGAAGACAAATTTCATTTCTAGGCTCGCTCATTGGCCAAAGTGCCTTTATTTCTAAAAATATCACACAAAAAGGAAAAATTGTATTTGGATTATGGGTTCTTGGAGCTATCGTGATTTCGAATGGCTACAGTGGAGTGTTGACATCCCTTATGACAAAATCCAATTCACCGGAATTCCCATCTACTGTAAAAGGATTGCTGGACTCAAGGGATTACACTGTGGGAAGCTGTTCAGAAATTTGTTTGTATTCAAAAAGCAAACGAATTGGATGCGTTTCAGAACTTCCTCACCTGACCAGAAGATCAAATCCTCATTTTATTGATGAATTATTACTCTGTGTAAAATATTTATCACTAAATAACTTAACCCGTTCTGTTAATTATGCCAAGAGTTTTAAAACAAATATTTTGAACGGATTGCAAATTCAAACTACACAGGGTCCCGTTATTTTTTCTAAGAATTTTGCACTTATAGAGGGTAGTCCTTGGCTATTTGTGAAGGAAACCATGAGAAATCTACTTGGCGAGAAGAAAATAATTATTGATGTAGGACCAGTCCCTGAGCTCAAATCATATAGACAAAATTATATATCCGGTAATTATATCTACAAATTAGTTAAGCCATCTTATAGGGCAATGACAGAATCAGGGCTTTACGAAAAATGGAATGAAGTGCATAATATATTTGACACGATACGTGTAAGGCTAAAATATTTGGAGGATTTTGAAAATAATTCTAAGGAAAACGCAATTGTAGGATTCATATTTTATAATTTACAAGAGCCGTCATCTCAACCACAACCTGCCAAAATGATTTTCTTAGAAATGCCTTTAACTTTCATTGTAATATTCATAGGGGTTTCGGCTCTGACGTTTTTGTTAGAGTTACTCATTTCGAAAATTTGTTAAAGATTAAAGTACCTATATATATACTAGCCCAAACCAAGCCTTCGGCTTGGTTTTCCCAGACGTTCAGCATTGAGATTTAGGGTTTCTGGGGTCAATTGTGTAAATTCCTATACTCTTTTCTCACGGGCTCTAATTTTAGACAGGTTCCTTTAGATTTTAGTTGCAATGACCTGTCAGGGTTTAAGAGGTCACAAGGTCATTGACCTAACGGGTCAAAGGAAGTTAGCTTCCGCGGGTTTAATTTAGCACTGAATATGGTTAGGGTGCGCTCGACGGGTTTTAATAGTTTAGACTGATAATTGTTCTGAACTAATCATGACAAGTTATTCATGGTTTTT
>WJEZ01002203.1:0-14268 GCA_009869925.1 Thalassaphorura encarpata | reverse complement strand
CAATTAATATTGGTAAAGTATTGACTTTATTGTGGGTGCTTTAAAAATTCTTATGTTTAGCAAATGTTCATTTTTTATAACTTTCGAATCTTTAACACACACAACAAAATGCTCAATTGTACATAATCTGGAAACTTGACACGAATAATTTCGGTGAAAAATCTTCAGTATCAGAGCTGGTGCTGAAACTAATCACACACCCGGTGAACGTGATATCCACCCCACCGCAATCTAAATCCAGTTCGGCCGCGTCGGCAAGTAAAATCTAAATCTTCATTCTCCTTGTTTGTCGTTTGTGTTAGTCTTCCACCTAAAGTTACCTCATATTTCCTGAGCTTGGCAATAAAAACATCACTTTTCGACTTTATTGCCTGTCTTTGCTTGCACTTGCATTCTCATGCCATGCGATGAAAATGAAAGCAACACATTGCATCTTTCTAAAACTAACATCATCTTGCATATGCTGAGTGCATCGTGTAATTCCATCTCTTTTCCATTGCACATGCACATGCATTTATCTGAATCTCGTTTAAAAGTGGCAAAGAGTCTAACTCGGGTTTCATTTCAAACAAGACTAGACTAGGTGAGTTTTTTAGAAGAAAGAAAAGCCTGAGCTGCACTGCACATTGCACCTATCTTAAATCCAAGCGTCAACACATTTCAACTCCTAATCATTTTGTAAACAAAGATAAAAATTCAAAATTAACAAATACCTGCACGCATAAAACGCATGCTCTTGGTTTTAAATCCTTTAACAGCAACAAAAAACCTGAGCGAGCGAAGAGAAGAGTTTATCGACTTGTTATCAAAATAAACTCAACAAAGCATCCTTAAATCACCTTTAAAATGATGGTACAAAATTCAAGCATAAGTTATGCCTATACTATACAACGATGCCTTGCTTTTTGCTTTGCTTTCCCCCAATGGCCATGCATCCTCATACCAAACTGACACGCAATTAGGAGGAAATGCAAACAAACGCAATCACAAAATAAATGGCTAAAAATAAACATGGACAAGGATCCAGGGAAAAAGACGACACTATCTGGTCCATTAAATGAGCACTAAATGTGGTCGTAAAATTTGAAGAATTTCAACAACTTCGAACAACTTAATTGGACAAATTCATGAAGCAAAAACACAAAAATTCCAGAAGAGTTGTAAAAAAACAACTTGAAACATAATTTCTACTGGAGACCTTACATAATGTAAAATTAGCCAACTGGCGCCATTGATGGCTTACTCAACAGGTACAGCTTAATTAAACTATTTAGAGTCTGGATCAAACAACCTAATAAAAATCCACATTTTTTCCAAACCTTGACTTTGACTCCAACCAATTTGTAATTGACCCATTGTTAGTTTTTCCGGCGCAAAGAAAATACCAGATACTCACACCCAACCTCTAATACAAAATTACAATTACCAACCTTACCAGCCACCTGAGTACATATAGATAGATACACAAACTATGTGAATAAAATAAATGCAGCCTTAGCTTACGCAACACCAGCCATAACCCTAGCCTGTTATCACAAAATTACTATCATTAGCACCTGGCTAATGTAAAGAAAAGGAGAAGGAAATAACCAGGTTGGCTCCAACGACAGCCAGATAGGGTTGAGTGAGAACTCATAATAAAATACGGGATAGGATAATAATTTCCAAGTATCCATTCAAATAAATAAATCCAGCCAAGTAAAGTAAGTGTTTTCTTATTCTTTTCCAGTCATACTTCTTCAAGTGAACAGAATTAAGAGGAAGTCCTGCTGTTGCTGTCTTCGTCAACGCCGGAACGTCATCACGTTCCCAGGTTCCTGCCATGCCTTACCTAACCCAACTAATTCAGACACGGTGCGACTGACTACTCAAGTGCATTCATGTAACAAAGGGAAGCAACAATGTTACCACCTAAGTTAAACTCAACTCATCAATTGGAGAGGAAGTCATTAAGGAAGGTGGTAGAGGAACTTTACACAAAACATTATTCCCTGGTTCCCTTCACTCCATGTCCCATCAATTTCCTGTCCTACTTCCACATCCATACATTAAATATAGAGCAGGGCCTAAACCCAACCTCTAGAGCACTAGAGTCAAAGCTAATTTACTCCTTCCCACCGGAGTCAGCCAACCCAATTCAAATCCAATCCAATCCTCACCCAAATACATACAAATTACAAAGTAAAAACTTTCCCAGGCTTTTCAACGTCCAAACTAATAGGAAAATTATTTCATGGTTTCGCTTAAGGAATTTGAAATTGCGAAAAAACGCCCTATCCCTTGTTTACTTTAATTTAACATCATGGCCAAATCTAATCAACTTAATGACAAATAAACCAATTAAAGCACGTGTAATTCAAATAATCATGTGAAAACGGCAGAGTTGCTAATTAAATTCACACGGATCCAATTAGTTAGAAAATGCTTTGTAAAATAATAGTTGTTTCAACAAGCTTTTTTATTGTTGCATAGAAATTTAAGCTCCAGGCAGCTAGGCTAAAGTGTCAGTATGGTTTCCCTTTGTTCTAACATGTAGCTGGAGTGGAGAATAAATGAAAATCCCATCCAAAGCAAAGCAATGCAAAAGCAAAGGCTAAGTGCATCTATGTAATTAGTGGCAAAACTCATTAGCCCAGCTTTCAGTTTCAACTTCAAAAGGAATTCTCTTCTAATTTCGGTTGGCGGACGTCGGATGGACGCGGATGAGTGAGTAGTGCTTAAATTGAGAATTATTTTTGTCATTCTACTCAACGTGAAGTTCATACTAATACTTATATGACGAGTTGTAACAGAACAGAACTAATGTATTTAATATGGAAGTGCATATGCTGAAGGAAAGGGTTATGAAAGAAAAACATGAGTTAGCTGAAGATGCGAATGAAAATGAACCCCTTCCTTTTCCTTCCTCAACCTCAAATCATCATTTAGCTCCACTCGTGGAGAACTGATGGCAAAAGCCCGTCGAAACAATCAGTTTTCCAACACAAGCGGCAGAAGGGTTCAGACTCATCAAATCAGGAAACTAAAATCTAATTACCTCATTAAGAGGGATAAATATGAAAGGGTATTCATAGCGGTATCGGCATAACGAATATCATTTTCTTTACAACCCGAAATGTCACACAAGGCAGTACAAGTTTGCAATTTTCAAGCCGATCCTTAAAATTTTGAACATGTCCGTTCTACTTGCAAAGTCCTTAACTTTCTTCAACTACAAACTTTCTCCAAGCAGTACTCAATACACCCACACAGTTCCGTTCCGCGCGTAGCGTAGTGTAGAAAACATCTAACAATTATCCGACTAACAACCTCTCACTCAACCGTCACTCAAGCAAAAAGCTCTTTTGCCCTTTCCATTCCATTCCCAAAAGATTTGTTGTGTTCGACTTTGCTTCGCCTTGGTTTGTGCCCTTTTCAACTCAAAATTGATTTGAGCTACTTCCATTTCTTTTCTCCGTATTGGATTTTCTAAATAATTGATTCAAAAGGAAAGTTCAGCCTCTGCCTTGCCTTGGCTTACAATGCAATCCATCGGTTTTGAGTTAGACAAATCAATAAACTTGTAAGCTTTTACCTTCCTGCCATGCCATTCGTATCGTATCCTATCTTCCTATGGGTAATCCCAAGCTGTCTCATGTCAACTAACCAGAATGCCTTCCTGTCACTGAAAAATGCGTCAATTTCCAAACTTCCCTCTCTCAACCAAAACTCCTACACATTTCCCAGACTAGAAGGAGTGCTGGCTGGATAAAAGCATACATAGATCATGTATGTACGTGTACATGATGTACGAATTTTAACACAAAAGATGCAGACTAGGCTAGGCTTTGCCATGCCATTATTGAAAACTTCGCTTTCATCCAATACTTTCAAATATCAAAACTTATAAAAGTGTGCATCTGTCCCATCTCAGGACCCTTCAATCTCAGCAGGCATCCGAGTTGCGAGTTTTAGTCTTTTAAGTAGTAAGTATACTTGAATGACACCATCACAGCAACCAATTCAATATGCAGGGCTGCGATGTGAGTGCCAAATTGAAGGGTCCATGATGATGTGTGTGTCGTGTCGATGATGAGGGATCAAAAGGTGTTTACATGCTTTTGACAGCACCCTGCTGAGACGGGCCGGCCAAGATTAACCACAAAATAAAAGAGCCTGGACCCCGCCGCCGATGACAACAGGAAGGATGTGAACAAAAGTGTTTAGATTTTTTTCTCCCTCCACATGTACTATTGAATGTAGCAACTAAGTATTAATTCAGTATCCCACCTCCCACTTAGTCTCTCAAAATATTAAACTGACACTCTTTCTGCTTGCTCTAGACAAGGACAAGGGGTGACCCTCCCATTTCATGAACTCAACTTCCTGGCTGCGCTGGCTGTCCAAAATGAGAAATACGAATATGAAACAATGCTACAGTTGCAATGGGATTAAACCGAACCGGGAAATCCTTCAAGTCCTTGAATTCTAACGATGAAGGGTTTCAATTCCATCATTCTCAAGCCTTCCCGTCCATCATCTGCTACCAGTCTCATTTTCCCACGTGGGAATTGTTTTTTATAAATAATAAAAAAAGTCAGCAAGATTTCCGGCTGGTTTGAATGACTGGATGCTTTAGCTTTATCTTTTCCTTTGCCTTTTTTCTCTCCTTACTCCTTACATGGAGCCAGATTTAGGATTTACTTTGTTTGACTATTGTTCATTCTTGACTGTTATACAGTTGCAGTGACAAGTAACAGTTGCATCTTTCTTATCACGGATAAAAAAATCTAAAAAACAAGAAGTGCAATGCAATGCAATGAAACAAGGAAGACAAAAATGCATATATTCTTAAAACTGAGTCTTGGTCTCCAGTGTAAAAAAATTCGTTTCATTTCTACTCCTACTTTCTCATAGAAGGGTTGAACAAAATCTGTGTCTTCAGATTCACACCCTATAATATTACCTCTTCATTTCAACTCATCTCAATCTTAGAAGAGAAAGACAGAAAAACATGATAACTTGTTCTTTTTTTTTCTTTCATTCTTATTTGAATTGAGCTGTGCATCTTATTATTCAACTCACACACAAACACCTACCTAGCTGTAGTAGCTACCGAAGAAAATCCCAAAAGAAAAAAGGAAGGAGAGTAGTAGAAGTCTAAAATCTTTATTTTAAAAGCTCCAACATCTGGAGGACTCCAGGTTCTCCAATTCAATCCCAAATAAGCCATCATTTCCTCTGTCTCCCTTGCATTTCAATCCTTTACTTCTAGGACAAGGACAAGACTACAATTTACTGACACTAGTAGCAGTGGCAGTGGCAGTAGCAGAGCCGCCTGCCTCCTCCCTTAGCTTATCTTTATTTGACTTCTTTTGGCTATTTATCTCTTTGCCTAAGTTAGCATTTAATGGTAGGATAATTGGCTACACTTACACTTACTCTCATTAGAAGACTCCCGACTTCACGCGTCTCTAATCCAAGGAGACTCTAAATCTTTCTCAAGAAAGAAAGACAGTACCGTATATAGATTATCTACTGAGTACTCAATTACTCGTAGAGTAGACGGAACGCGACTAGTTACAAAATACACAAGAAGCGACTAGAAAAGTAAAGTCTAATTGGAAGTCAAGTCTTATCCTTTCCTTCCCTTTATCAAACTTCTCGTCTAGCCTTGGAAGAAATCGTGCGAAATTTAACAAGGAGCTCAGCTCAGCTCAGCTCTTGATCTACTTTTACACAATTGCAAAAAGTTATATAAGGAAAGGAACCCTTATTTCACCCAAAACTAGATCTCATCTCTCTCTGCCAATTTACTCTGAAAATGGGAATGAGAATATCCAGATCCGCCAAGTCGGCAAACTTTGTCAACTAGGATTTAGTACCCAACCAAATATTTGGCAGAGGGATTACTCTGCTCTGCATGCACTCGCTGAGATGAGATTACATAATATAAAAAATATGAATTATGCTTCAACCCTTCGATGGAACATGATTTCCATCAAAAAATACAAAACTTGGCAAAATTCCGTGGGCATAAACAAAAACTTCCAGCAGACAAAAACTGTGGGTCGCAGTCACTTCTTAGCAAAGTAAATAAATGCAAGCAAGCATACTACTGCACTAGAGAAAAGACCAGGAAAAGATTGTCCCATTGAATAAACCTAACCGAGCGACCTCGACAAAAAATTCTGGACGTTTTCCAAAGGATTCTGACTGAATCCTCACTCAGTCAACGTTAAGTGCTCTGCACTGCGTCTATTCTATTTGTTCTCTTTCTTTTAACCATCAGTATTCAGCATCAACCTACTATCCAAGTGAAGGTAAAAAATTCACTCAAATTTCCGGACACAGTTATACATATATATAATATATATAGTTATAATTCACCCCTGTGCCAAAACTAAACCTAAACCTTGAATCGCATTGCCAATTCCTGCCAGTTTGGAATGTCAAAAGTCGCAATCGCAATTTTATGGATTGCTTCGAGGATACCCGAGTTGTTTTAATCCTCTTCTAAATCCACAGTTGTGAAAAGGAAAGTCACAATTAATCTGGGTGCCTTTCATTCATTCCAATTTCAACATTGAAACATTTTGACTTTGCTGAATCTCGATCTCACCCTAGCCTAGTAGGGTGAGTTTAATCTTATTTACCCAAGAGCTCAAATTCCATTTCAAATAAGTAATTACAAACCGTGGTCGTTTTCTGTTTCATTTCATCACCTGCGCTGAACTAAAAACTAATGCTGACCTTTAATGGTGTCTTCCCTCCCTGGCAATAAATTCAAAATTCAACATATTGTTCTCCATTAGTCTAACTTCATTAGGAAAAACCCGCATTGCTAACTCTAAAGCTAACGAAGTGAAAGAACTTACTTATGGCAAGCTGAAACCGAAACGGGCCATCCTTTTTCAGAATCTAATCTAATGGAGTTGTTAAGCCGCGACCTCAAGCCTTTTACAACAAAAACATCCAAATCTCAATCTCAGTTTATGCATACAAACACAATAGTATCCATATCATGAAAGAAACTCAACTTACTCGGAGAAAACTTCATAAACTTTGTACTTTATTTATGAATACATTCAAAGTAACGGAGGACAAGTGCATGCAAAGGAAAGCACAGCACAAAGAAGGAACATCGATTTTTCATAAATTTCTTCCAACTCTCACCATACCATTATTTACTTAACTTGGTGAAAGCAAAGCAAAGAAGCAAAGTAGTCGCCGGAGAAGATATCTTAAAACTGATTCCATTACGACCTGCTACACTGCGCTGCGTTCATCTAGCTCCCTAATGAATCAAACCGCTTAAGGATTTTAATGAAAGTCGTGAATCCGAATACAAAGTTGGAAACATTTCTATTTCTGAGCTTTAATCTTCCATTTCCTTCATTTCTCTGATTTGAACTCAAGATTTAAGATATTCCAAGTCGAGTCAAGGAAACACAAAACTTTCCAGTAAGGAAATTGAAAATTCGCCAACTTTCTTACCATATTTCTACACTATGGAAATTCTTAGCCCAATTTAGGACACATGGATTGCCTCGCTTTCGCAGAAATAGAGCATTTCGGTGGAAATCGCTGGAAGTTCAATTATACATGAAATGGTCGATCAGGGCTGTAGGCAATATGCCCGTGCAACCTAACCAAACAAAACCGGATCTCCCAGCACCAACACATCAAAATTGAAACTCGATTATAAATTTCACCCTTCCGATTCGATTCATCAAAGCCACCAGGACCAAGACCACATCAGAGAAACAAACATAATACTCTTCTCCTATGCAGACAACTCATCCGGTACTTAAAAACACCTACCTATTCATTACCACTATTCTGCTCTGCTTACCAAATGCCGATCCCAGCCTAGGCCAGAATTCCAAAGACTAGACTGATCCTCTCCTATTCTCGCTCTAATTCAAAGTTGTCATCACCCCTTCCCTTCTCAACGTTTTTTTTTAGATTCAAAGCCAAGCCAAGCCAAAGGCACTTCAACACTGTATGCATTTCGGATTTGGTTTCACCTTACACTTACATACGACCCGGCCCGGGCTGCCGGCACCGATCATCGTTCTCTCTCATAACAAACAAATCCTGGCAAAGCAAATCCAAACCAAAGTATCAGTTCTTCCAGCTCCAGCTCCAGCATAGCAACCTATCATGTATTCCCCTTCCCTTCAATCTTGTTCATTATGCCAACTCTTATGTTTTCTCTTTGTGCGTAACCTCTCACTTGGGATTCTCAAAACAACAACGGAGTAGAAATAAAATGCCTGGAGTGAAAATGAAGTCTTTTTCCACCCTGTTCTGCTCTGCTCTTCACTTATTATGATTATCTCGTGTTGAATCTCATGAAATGCCCCTTTTGAACCCTTCAATCACTCACATTAGGAGTACAGCACGGCGCAGCGATGAGCATCAATGGGACTATGACTATGAGTACGTGAACAACAAAAAAACACATCTAATCCATTTCACTTCTTCATTTAAACATAGTATCAAATGTATTGTGTGTACTTGCAACTTGCCCTTGCCCTCACTCACCTTCACCTTTTCAAATCAAATGGAATAATGCATCTGATATTCGTTCGCATGTAAATGGACCGCTGTGCTGTGCTCAGCTTATGCTCTATTGTTGCAATGTTTATGGTTTTGATCAAAATCTCAACTCTTTCCTGGTGTCAAAAGATATTCAAGAGGGTGTTCACATGAGAGATTTCTCAAAATGGATCACCTCTCTGAGAACACCCTTCGCCGTTCGTTCGTTTTGAAAACACTGAACTTTAGCCAAATAAAAATATATGCACTGCAGTGCAGCATTGCGTCTACTTTGAATTTACTTTTATTTCCCGTTTTCCTTTACATCTTTACTTTACATAACACTTTCTTCCCTGTCGCCCTTGTCCTTCATCGTTGCTTTTACTTTTAACTTGAATTTGTATTCGCACTTGGTTCGCCTGACGCTTAGCCCTGACATGGCTCAGTCAGCTTCAGCTTTAGCTTCTTACTATTAAATTCAACCCTTTTCTTCGTTTTCTTTTTCTTTCTTCGTCACCCTAGTTCTTTTTTTACTACTCACTTTACTTTACTTTCCAGAATTGATTCCCTTCTCACGAATCTAAGGTTTTAGCAGTAGTGCAGGAGCAATCTCATTCCCAATTCTTTCTCTAAATTCTATTTTCAACTAAAACACTTTACTTCTTTACTTTGTCTCATCGTTTCTTATTTCCTTAACTCTTCGTCCATCGTAAAACTTAGCTGAGCGAAACAATACTCGCTTTTTGCTAAATCAAATGGACGTGAAAGCCCAGAGCTAAAAAGGCCAAGCTCTGGTCCGTGCCTATTCTCATCACCTCGTCAGAACTTTTTGTCTCAACCCGATAAAAGGATTTCGTTCACTGACTTTGCTGCTGATCGGCGGATATTAAGGACTTAAAGGACCAGCAAAGCAACCAAGCAATAACGCATCATGTTCATGTCCGAAAAAAATTGTTAGTTTTTCAGATCGGTTCGTTGAGTGGTTGAGTCTAGTCGTGTGCCTGCCTTGCCAGCCAAGCCACGGATGAAGTATTCTTTCAACTCAACGTTTCAACCCATTACGGCACTTCAGCTTCAGGGTGATGAAAAGTAAAAAGACACTAGTGTGTGGAGCTATATTGTGTGTGATTGTGAAGAGAAGAACATATTACCCGCTAATGCATTGCTCCATTCATTCATTTCTCAAACCAATATCCGCCAAGCCAACCAGCTGCTTCATCCATCTAAACATTTTGACACTCAAAGAAGTTTTAGTGCAAGCAAGCATTGCAATTGCAATGAGGTTCAAAGGGGTGAACTTAAATTCAATTGAAAAAAAAATAATACATTCATTTCATTTTTACAGGCTCAGTTCAAACTCTATAGTTTAAAGCTTAAATCCTATTGTAACCAACTGTTGTGCTCACAAAAGGCAGAGATTAGTTAATATTCTCTATAAATATAGAAACACCTTTCAAATCTAAACAAAAGGTGTCCCTCTCAAGCCTCTTCTATAGTTTGACAAATAAAGTAATCAAATTTCTAAATATGTTGTTTTAGCAAGCTATGATTCAAAATGAACAAACTTCTTTCGGTGGACCTGGACTTGAATGAATTCCCTGTGGTTTTTCTATGCAAATCTATCACACCAACCAAATAAAAACCGACCGATTTCATTCATATTTTCACGATCACGTACAACCGCCAGCAGGAGCTCTTGCTTTGCTCTCCTCTCTAAAGTAATCAAAACCCACTTCCACTGCTTTGCTTATGCCTTTCTGTCGTGAATTTTAAAATCCTCAAAGAAGCAAGCACGTGCAGTGCAACAATTCATAGCTAGAAGCTATCATCAAACCCATAAGAAAATAATAAGCAATTCTACCATTAACAGATACAGAACCAGTAGCAAGTACAACCCCGCATATTATTTACAGTTCAATTCCCTTTCATCGGTTTGAGAAATCTATGCATAGAAATACTTGGATTTAGACTTGGACTTCTATCCACCAAAAGCAATCTCATCATTACGGTTTATTGATGCAGAAAGCAACGGAGTGAAAGTCCTTTGGGTTTTATCCTCTTCGTCCACTGCAACTCACTACTCACTCAAGCCTGTGACATCATCCCAATCTATTCATCATATATCGAGACGAGACGCACTATTCGTGCCTAATAAGCATGCAAACCGTCACCAAAAGTGATCTTTAGCTCTTGTCCTTTCTTTCAACATGTCTTCTGTATCTTTGCTCCAAATCTCGAAAAACAGATTGCGGTTTCATAAACAAGGTTTGCATCCAATCTGATACTCCCTCCGTCTATTCCATTCTATTCCAAGCTTATTCTCCTCAAGATATTCCTTCCAATAATAAAACCGAATCCGCTGTCGATACCATAGAAATTGTCGTATTTGCTATTCACGGTGCAACTGCGATTCACTTTTGTTTATCTTAATGCTTAGCCAACCAGTTACACCCCAAAAACCCTCCACTTTCCCCATATCTCAACTGCCATTCTACCATTTGGCTTGGCACCTTCCAATTCCAATGTCAATGTCCATCCACTTAACTTAAACCGCTAGAAGCCATAATGCACATTCACATTCTATCGATTTTTGTGATTTGGTCATACGACGACATTAAAATCCAAACAAGCGGCAATAGCAATAATAAAATTCCATATCATGATGTGGAATTAACTGTGAAACATGAAGAGTCTACTTTCTACTATTACGATTCGCTGAGTAAACTGACCAAAACCGAAATAGAAATTCCCAAGCCTTGGGCAAACGTGAAAAATGAAGTAAAAAGTTGGTCTATCTCCTCTACCTCTTTACAAATGTAAACATGAAAACTAGGAAACTACGGAAATGAGAAAAAATATCATAGAATAAAATATAACTCCCGGGTATTTGCCTTATATTGAGACAAAAACTAAGAATGGACTTGCAAACGGACAGACTCTATTCTAAGCAATCAACTACAGACAGACCAGAGATGTACGTGCTACTGTTTTGTGAAAAGTTTAAACGAAACCCTCGTTCAAAAGAAAAACATTCCTTTCTTCTCGTCCTGCATTTTACTTCTACTCTAACCCTATACCCTTGTTCTCCACCACCAGTCATAAAAATAGAGCCGGAGATGAGAAAAGAAAATGAAAAGGAATATAAAAATATAACGTGCAAATAATGTTTTGCTTTGTTGAGCCCCAAAAAATGATTCAACCATCGTCGTCGTGATCCTCGATCGTCACGTCACCAAGAGGGTGTGTCGCTTCCATAATATATTTGACAAGGACATACAATCACCATCACACCTTTTTTCGGTCAAAAGCATAACGACAATAAAAAATGCCATCGAACCCAACCGAAATATTTTTATGAACCACTGAACTGCAGTCATTCTTCACTATTTCATATTTATTTATTGTTTGGTCGTGTGTGGCTATGTGGTATGAGAAGAGTCAAAAACAGAGCAGAAATCAAATCACTATTTCCACTCGACCACGCTGTTACTGCCACTGCCGCCGTTCAAAGTCAAAGTTTGAAATGCCTCAATGCACAGCCAACCAATATCAAATATCCACAACATCATAAAACACTCTATTTCACGCCCAGTGATATTCGACACGCGTCGTTTCAACCATTTTTCTATTAAATGACCATTTATGCCACAAATACAGTCGATACTAGATACCTATACATTATGATATTTTCAAAAATTAGCAGCAGTTCCGAATTTTCGAAATTCATAATTTACTAATGAAAACAAAAAAACGGCTTATCACAATTCTCCGATTGTAGCATACGGTAGACGAACGTTCATTCCATTGTCTCAACTCAGAAGTAAAAATTCTTCACCCTTCTCATGCGGTTTGACAAAAAACCTAGGAATGTTAATGCCACACGGTAGCACCGTAACACGTCAAGTAAAAAGAGGACGGAAGGAAATAATAAAACTCAGAGCAGAGCAGACCTAACTCACTCATGCACATAATAAGGAATTTTTAGAATCTCATAAAGCAATCTAAGAGGTCATAAAGGAAACCCACATATTATTAAATTATTCAAGCAAACGAAATATGAATTCAATTCTAAAATTACAAAAGTAATTTATTCGTATTCTCTTCTTTCGTCTCTATAGAAAATCCAGGATTTCCTTACAAATATCCTAGACAGTTAAAACTGCCAAGGTTGGTAATAAAAACACACCGGCACTTCCCGGCCCAGCTAAAACAAACAAGGGGAATGAATCTTCATTGTGGTGCCCAGCCCAGCCCTTCGTTTTCGTTTCATTTAAACTAAAACTAAGGTACATTATTCACATTCACATTCATTTATCGACTGTCTGCCTCGTCTTTGCCTTATACAAATCCCACGATGATAAAACATCCAGTTAGTTCTTTTTTACAGAATGATGGCTAAGGTTGGTAGGGTTGGCTCCTTTTCCTAATTATATCAAAATGTTCCATTTGTAACATGTGGGCTGACGGACTAGCTGGCTAGGAAATGCAAACAGCAATAGGAATGGGCAATAAGCAATAAGATAGTAATAGAATAAAAGCAATATGCGTGATAAAAAAACCTTAAACATGCATGGAATAATGGTCCTTCCTATTAAAAACTAAACCGACTTCTTTCTTTCTCATGGAGATGAACATCACGCATATACGTTGAATACTTATTTCATCAACCAAACCAAACCAACTCGGTTTCGGTTTGTATAAGTATAATAGGGTCATTATTAAAATCCTGCTCCACACCGCACCGGGTCGGCCGGCCCATCCGATGAAAGTCCAACTCACCACGACACAGACAGGAGGTAGGGGTGGTTTAAAAAAATATCAAAACCAATAATACAAAAATAATTATGGCCGCACAAAAGTCACCCGCTGGCAGATATACCGGACTGGCAGCCTCAGCTTGGGTTGGGCCTGAATTAAAATTAAAAGATGGAACTGCAATGTGCAGCTAGAGGCAATTAGCAAGGGATGGTCCTTAGATGCTAATTCTGCAGAAGCGGGATGGATGCGCCCGGAGGTCTTTCGAGATTTCAACCCTGCCAAGGAAGAATTATTGGCCTTGCCTTTTGCCTATTCTGACTTGTGGAATTTTCCAATTAGACGTCCCAACCCCAAGATCCAAGAAAACGTATAATCCCATTTCCTCCAGAGCTCCAGACATGGCAAATAGTTATTTGCAAATCTTCCATCCTTCCTTTTGGGCCGGATGGAATTGACATTAAGATTCCGAAGGAAATGGCAAAGGCGATCTCAGCTGAAGTATTCAAGTCTCTCCTACGCTGTGCTGTGCATAATTTATTCTATCACTACCTTACAAGCCAAAACCCATGCCTGCCAAGAATGGTTGGGCGAGAATCCGATCGAAAACTAATGTTAAACCAGGCCAAAAGCTACCCAAAATCGATTTTACGTTGGAAAATTACATAGCCACCTATCTTACATGCGGATTTTCACAATTGGGATTACTCAACAAATTGTGGTGCCGAAAGTAGAACATAAACAAACCCAGCCCGGGCTCCATGTTTTGCGAACCTTATTCGTTTGTCCATATTAGGTCAAACCATACTGCCGTGTACCTTATTCGTATTTTTCCATTAAATTGAAGAGCTTCTTCCTTCGTTGAACCCATTTGGCTATGGCAGTGCAATTCACATACCATATACTTTTTTCTATTTCTAATTAATGATGGAGCTCTGACTCACTCGCTGGCTACACTAACTCACCCAAGACCCAACCCTTGCCATACAT
>WJEZ01002202.1:0-14275 GCA_009869925.1 Thalassaphorura encarpata | reverse complement strand
ATGTTCATACAGATTAAAAATCTAGAATTAAACAAAATACAAGGTATTACCAATGAAACTTTATTTTTAAGTTTTGATTTTGATTTCGAATGTGGCGAATCTGCATCAGAAGGCTCTTCCTCCTGAAAAAACGTAAAATAAAATGTTCATACACATTAAAAATAAGTCTACCATGTGCCCCGAGAGTCCTATCTGGATCAACTTTCCCCAACCAAGATTTCTAGAAATTTCTAGCGAATTTTGCCAAACCCTCGCGCTCGAGATTTGAATTGATCATTATTTTTTTTCACCACTTCCACGTACGGAGATTGGGTACTTTGCGCACCTGTGGCCATCCTTGGATTTAGTGGCGCTTGGACTTTGAAAAAGGTCAGGATTTTTGGTATGAGCAACACAAGCCTACCTCTCCTTTCAACTTAAACTTTTTCGCCCACCGACCGATCGGTCAGCGACGTAGGAACAGTCAACATCAATCACTCCAACCAAAACAAGTTTTACTACGCACCGACAACCTGTAGCGACGGACACTACACATTCTAGCAAATAGTTGCAAAGGTGAGGACCGTAGTCGACGCAAACCTATGACTTGCGACTCCACGTTCATGTATTAAGAAAATGTAAGGCCCGCGTGTTGCCTTCTTTTGGCTTTACGCGGAGGACTTCGTGTGGAAAAGAAGGCAACAGGTGGGCTTTACATTCCCTTAATCCAAGAACGTGGAGTCGCAAGTCATAGGTTTGCGTCGACTACGGTCCTTACCTTTGCAACTATTTGCTAGAATGTGTAGTGTTCGTCGTTACAGGTTGTCGGTGCGTAGTAAAGCTTGTATTGGTTGGAGTGATTGACTTTGACTGTTCCTACGTCGCTGACCAATCGGTCGGTCGGCGAAAAAGTTTAAGTTGAAAGGAGAGGTAGGCTTGTGTTGCTCATACCAAAAATCCCGACTTTTCTCTGCCCGCATGTCTCGAATTTTCCTGAAGTTCCTGCGCGGCCAACCGATTGGTCTGTCGCGTAATCATCACCGCGTTTCAAGTCCAGATTCGATTCCGGAGAAAGAGCCTTAAAAGTAGCTACTTTGAAGACCCTCTCGCCGGAATCAAATCCGGACTTGAAGCACGGTGACGATTACGGAACAGACCGATCGGTCGCCGGCGCAGGAACGTCAAGAAAAGTCAAGACCGACAGACGGCGAATAGGCGCTCGGACTTTGAAAAAGGTCGGGATTTTTAGGATGGGCAGCACAAGCCTACCTCTCCTTTCAACTTAAACTTTTTCGCCGACCGACCGATCGGTCGGCGGCGTAGGAACAGTCCAAGTCAATCACTCCAACCAATACAAGCTTTACTACGCACCGACAACCTGTAGCGACGGACACTACACATTCTAGCAAATAGTTGCAAAGGTAAGGACCGTAGTCGACGCAAACCTATGACTTGCGACTCCACGTTCATGTATTAAGGAAATGTAAGGCCCGCGTGTTGCCTTCTTTTGGCTTTACGCGGAGGACTTCGTGTGTAAAAGGAAAAAGTAGCTCGTACCTAATCTTGGTTGGGGAAAGTTGATCCGAACAGGAATTTCGAGACAAATAGAATAAGTTGATAAAATACGAGTAAAATATATGTTACCAATGAAATTTTCTTTTCAAGTTTTGATTTTGATTTCGTATCTTGCGAATCTGCGTCACAACGTTCTTCCTCCTGAAAAAATGTAAAGAAAATGTTCGTATAAATTAAAAGTAAATCTGGAATTCAATAATCGGATTCTAGAATTACAAAAAATACACTTAGTTACCAATGAAATCATATTTTTAAATTTAGATTTTGTTTGACTTGTAAACGTGTAAGATTTTTCAGTTGACAGTCCCAACAAGCATGAAAAGCAATAAATTCTGCCTATTTTGATCAGAACAAATTTTCCAAGAAAATTCCAGTATTACCAAACAAACAACTACTTAAATTGCCATAACAACTTACATAGCAATTTTAAAAAATCTCACATCCGATTTAGCCTTAATTAAAAATCAATGAAAACAGTAATTAAGAAAAGAATTCACTCAAAAACTTACATCTGCCAATCGTACTTGGCGAATTTTTTGAAGATTTGCCATGTCAATTGAAAAATAAACAAAATTGTGTGAAAGTGTGATACTTTACTTGAACTGTTAACTAGTTTATGCCTTGCCACAGTGGATATTCCTCCAATCCTTTTATTTAGCGGGCGTAACGCAACGCTATATGCGATCGTTCTCTCCTGTCCGTTTACAGCCTAGTGGTCGCAATTCTTGACCAAATCGAAAAACTACCCAGATTTGAGCGTTTCAGTCCTTAGCTTTTCCGCTGCGCTTTGGGTGACCTTGTAGGTCCGGGGAATTGGGCACCTAGCTATATAAACTGAATCATATGGAAGCGAGTATAAACGTAATAGAGTCAGGGCGACCATGTTTCGGCGGCAACAAAACAACAATCTCGTTTCACAGTCTATAGATAAAAATTGTGCTGCTTAATTTTAGGTTATAGCCACTTGTTTTAATCGATTTTCAGAAAACTCAGCGGCAATCGACAGGTCTCAACACCAAGTGGAGTTTTCCTATTGGTCAATTTTGCAGAACAAAATTTCATGCCGTTTTCATCTGGCGCTTCACGATAGCTCCAGTTGCATTGCAATGCGATTCAAATGACAGTGATCCTACTAATATATTGGAAGCAAATGCTTCCAGTTGATTTATTGAAGGTAGAGGCTTGGTAGCATCTAGTTGATATAGTGCAAGGTCACAATTCTCAACCAAATCGCGGAGAGCCTAAAATTAGTGCATTTCAGCACCTGTCATCTGGTCTCGCGTTAGGTACAGGAAATCGTGTCTCTATCTATATAAAATGATTCCACTAGAAGCTCATATAAATCGAACATAACCATAGCTGCCATATTGATTAAGGATGAAAAAAACATCCGCGCTTCTGAATCAATAGTCCAAAATCGTGCTGCTTAGTTTCGGCATCTCCTGCTAAGTTCCTATTCGAGTTTCAAAAATTTAACGGCAATCGACAGATCTCGACCGCTTCAGCTGCATGACGCTCTTGGTTTTTTCAAAAATCAAAAAGACATGGCCGCCAAAGCATTGCCAAATGACTTTCGGTCCGACTTGCATTACATTAACTTTAGTTGACCTCCAAAGGTCAAACCAGGCCGATTTTGGCAATTAGGGCACGGGATTAATTTTTGAGACCCCAATGAGTACCCACTTAGCGAGTTGGGGTCAAATCGGACGGAAAGTCATATTTTCATGATTGACTTTTGTTGATCTCCTGAAGTCAAACCAGAATGATTTCGAAGTTAGGGTGTATTTAAGCGTTGATGAGGAAGTGAAGATGTAGCTGTGTACAAAATTTGAGGCATATCGGACCGAAAGTCTCTTGGCAACGCTTTGGCGGCCATGTCTTTCTTTTAATACGTTGCTTGATCATTGCAGGGACTTGTTCCATGCATAAAATTTCACTTAGTCAATGCTAAGCCAATGCCAATACTCAATACGTATGCAAAAAAATTATAATTTTTGAAAATGTTTTTAGGCAACACAGGCTCAATGCTCAGCCTACTCATAATCCTTCCATTCCAACCACAGCCCGCTACAGTTGCACTGTTTCAACAGTTTATTTTATTTAAAGAATAAGCGTAATCGAAGGATAAAGATAACAAATCTTGGCTCCGAGTCCAATGTACCCTTGGACTCTGAGTTGTGTTTTATTTAAAGAAAATTGTTTTCCTCTCCTTCATAACCAGTATGAGTTGTACTGTGGTATAATATTCTATTCAGTTACTTTATTATTTTATCACGAGGGAAGCCATGGAGATTTATATGAAGAAGGCTATTAAATGTGCCTCCAACGCCAATGCAGCAGATACAGACTCGAAGAAAGCAATAAATTATATTAATTCTTCTTACTTTTACCTGAAGGCAATCAAAGGTAGGAAGAATTTATTTGTGTATTTGACAATATCAACCATTTATCCTCCATCCAAAAAAATCTTATTTTTTTGAGTTTAATAATTTTAAAGATAATTTTTAAATTCCATTCTCGCCAAAGATTTATGGGTTAAAAATAGTAAATAATACGTTTTTTTGGGAATTTTGCGATTTTGAGTAATTGTATATAGACTAACAGACTGAGGCATGGGGCAGCCTGATAATATTTACATTTTTAAGTTAAAATAGAATAAAGAGTCATGCATCATTTGAACGAAATTTTTTAAGTCTATTTTTACTGTAATAGTTATTCAGAAATGTTCTATTGCCCAACTCATTTATTTCCAGGAAACGCATTCGAAACTGAAGACATTTTTAAAACTCTAACCAGATGCATTCAACACTTGTCAAATGCTGCCAAATTGGTCTCAACATTCGGTGATGAGGAACTCGTTTTTCCGGCTGAACAAGAAAATTCAGCTCCTGAAAATGTTCAAGGGAAAGAAATTGAACCTCTAGTAACTGCACTCGGAGCAAGGCAAGATGGATCAGCTCAAAATAAAGAGCCAAAATGGGCATCAAAATTTAAATTCAACCAAAAACTACCATTTCAAAATTCAAAACTGGAGGATGTAATTGGGAATGATTTTGCTAAAGAAACATTGAAAGATATCCTGCATCTGCCTATGCAACGTCCTGATCTTTTTGATGAAGGTGACCCTTATGCATCAATTTTACTGTTTGGCCCTCCTGGATGTGCAAAAACTCTGATGGTTTCAGCTGCAGCAAATGAGGCTGGAATTCCCTACATATGCGTTGATGCAGCGGATATAAAATGCAAATTCTTTGGTGAAAGTGAAGAAAGAATAATTTACTTATTTGAGCAAGCATCAAAATATGACAAATCTCTCATAATTATGGATGAAGTCGATTCCATTATGGGGAACCATGCTAATAAATCTGAGGCAACTGTAAGCCTGCAAAATTCACTTTTAAAGCAAATAACTGCTACGAAGGGCAAAGTTTTACTTATTGGGATTACCAACAAGCCCCAGGATATTGAGGAAGCGTTTTTTCGTCGGTTTGACCTCCAAGTGTATGTCGATATTCCCACTATGGCTGAAAGAGCAAAGATGTTTGCATACTTAACCAGGAACAAGCAAACTCCCATCCGAGACTTCAAAGAACTGGCAAAAGATACGGCATAGTAAGTACTCTTATTGTAGTTTTATATTACATATATAAAGTATCTTAAATATTTTAATTTTGTAGTTTCACGGGAGATAACATTCGCATCCTAGTTCAAAGGGTTTTCTGGTTGGCACTGAAAGAGTCTAAAAAATCTGGGAAACCTATAAATAAAAAAGACATTATACTTGAAAAGGTAAGTTTTCCTTCCTTGGAACCAAAATTGTAGTAAAACTTGTTTAACATTTCAAAGATTCTAATATACTGTCTTAAGTACGAAGATGGAATTATGAATTGCAAATAGAGGCTAGAAAAGGAATTTTGTGCACATGTGCCCTAACTATTAATAATTTACAAAACCCAGATAATGGCCCGAGTAAAATGTAAACCGGAAGAATTTTATTGGTCCGAAATAGAATTCAAGAAAAATTACACAAAATTTTAAGAATGAGTGATATAGACCCTTAAAACTTTAAATTAAATACCGGCTAAGCCACTTAGCTACTTCGTCCTAATTACAACTTCACGTCTCAATTTTACTTCGTGCATTTCAGAGACACTTCAAAAAAATTCTTTGGTCATCCAAGCCTACAATGGACTCGGACAGTCTTCGTAAGCATCATCAACTCCGAGACAAATATGCCATGAAAGAAATTTTGTAAATTCTTAAGTACCAACACCATCCCACCATCCAGATTTTTTTTATTCCTTTATCTCAACAACTAAACCTTTTAAATTTATTCTACCCTTACATATTGGCAGCATCCTTCCTCACTTTCCAATCCGCATGGCACCTGTCTAGGACAGATAATTTTAGAATTTATTTCAAAAAACTTTAGAATTTATTTTAAAATTTTACATTTTTTCATATCTTTCAAATTCAAAATTTGTTTTTGAAATTCTTGGCTTTTTTTGAATTTTTTGTATGGATTAGAAGTAAGTGTAGAGTACGAACAGTAGTGATTGTATTTTGACTTTAACTTGGAATTTGTTACTGTAAAATTTAAGGAATACTTCAACTCTTCATCATAATTTATGAAAGGATTTGCATGTTTAGTTTCGTAATGATTATTTAGAAAATTTATATTGAACTAGGACTATCTTCAGAGTTATGAACAGATTAAAGTTGATCATCAAATCTAGTGGAAAAAGCCTAAATATAACACGTCTGTTTAGCAAAAAATTTTGTCCGTGCTTTGTCTCGACCAGACTTTCTCCAAACACCTTTCTTTCTTCAGAGCAAAGCAGAATTAATTTTTTTTGTGGCAGAAGGATCGATTGAGGTTAATTGGAATGAACAAAGGAAAACCAAATACCACCATAATACATATACATTTTACATTCAATGCAAAAGCATCTGTGAATACTTATAGAAAGTTTGGTGACGAATAGTGTTTAAATAATATCAGTGAGAAAAATGTTGTGTTGGATGTAAGGAAGATTAATGGATCAAGTCTCTCCGATAAATTCTTGTTTGGCTGGAGAAGGAACCAAAGTTTAACTTATTCTGCCCTAATCAGTTCATTTTCTAAACTTTTCATTAGCAATTCTCTCAATGGCTCTGCCTACTGAACTTTTACTACTTCTTAGTTAATGCAATCTAGGGATAAACTCTTCTGCTCTCCTTTGAGGTCATAGATCACGCAGAAATTGTCCAAGTTTTATTTTCAAATGAAGTAACGGACGAACTGAATTAATCTCAGAAGCAATGTTTTTGAAGGATTTGATCATTTAGACTGACTGAGAGTCGGAGAAAGTAAATGATGTGGAGAAAGAAGGAAATTGGAATGAAATGATTCAATTACTCATTCAGAGTGGATTTTGTCTTTGTCGGTGGGGTTTGGCTAACTCGCAAGGCAGGAGGAATAGAAAAAACAACACCAAGTCAAAATCCATTTACAACGCCAGGCCAGGCCCACGGCCAGAAGCACTCGTACACATTCATATCACATTTGACATTTTATTTTTTTATTTTATACATATGGATGGGCTCTTTGGGTTCTTCGAGCATTTATGACTATGACCACACTGCAGAACATAAATAAGATTTTCTATCTAATTTCTGTCCATTACAACGAAGCGAAAAATAGTTATATGCAAATCTTACTATTCACTTTGAATATTCTGGAGGTTTGTTTTGGACAAACTGGAATTTGTTGAATTATTAAACATAAAATTTGATTGTACTGTGCTACAGTTGATAAGGTGGATGATACATTTGACATTTATCGTACTAGAAATTTGTTTGTCAAGGGAAATTAATATGCGTGTTCCTGAAATGAAAGTTTTTACTAAGAATAACTCGACCAGTGTCGGCTGGGAGTCTACGCCCGTTAACATGGTCCTAAGATATTCTCTAATTACGGCTTCGATTTTTCCATCTCCTTTGCCAAAGGTTCGGTCATCAGGATTGCAATCCGTTCCATGAAAAGTACATTTGGTCATATTTGGATATCCAAAGCCTTCATGGCCAATACCTCCATGAAGTATTTGTACTGGAAATCTGTCCGATGATTAAGCTGCTGGATCATCGACTTTCCAATGTGACACAGTGCTTAATTTAGTAACTAATCGTAAATCCAATCCTCGAGTTTCCTTCAAAAGCTTTTTACTGCAAGGGCCAGCAGTTACGATGACTTTTTTTGCTTGATATATTTGGTCATTACTGACGTGAACGGCTACAATGCTGTCTTCTGGGATACTGCGGATAGTCTCCTTTAGTTAAACAATACAAAAACAATCAAATCAATTTACTTTTAAAGAACAACGGACCTTGCCCGTGCAAAATTCCCCCCCTGTGCGAAAATGAATGACGTCCTTCCCCACAGGGTATAGATGCAAAGTGAAGCAGCTTTAGGCCATGATCGGCCCCAAATGGGCGCTCTCATTTTTGGGGCTTTCACAGGGGCCATACCCCCGTCCTATCTTCTCCATGTAAGCCCCAAGAATGAGAGCGTCCATTTGGGGCCGAACTTGGCTTAATGCTGCTTCACTTTGCATCTGTACCCCATGGGAAAGGACGTCATTGAGTTTCAGCCAAATTGCACAGGGGGGGAATTTGGCACGGGCAAGGTCCGTTCTCCTTTTGACCAAACTTTTAAAATAAATTAACATTTGGTGGTTCGTGACTCTAGTGACGTGGACTCACGTGATCAAGCACCTGCAGGCAATTATTGCTGGATTGATTTCAGTTTTTCAGAGAAATTATGCATTCATTCTGTTTTCCTCAAGTAAGATATGGAGCTCTGGATGCCCCACAGGCTAACCTGCAGAGTTGGTTTTAGGCTAACCTTGACCTAACCCCTGAGCCTGACCTTACTAGCAGAAGCCAACGTCCTTATTTATTCCACGTAACTAATGATTAGATTAAAAGAATGACGTGAGTTGATTACAAATTAAAACTCGTTCAATTAATGTATGAATAAATGGTCCTCGAATGTGACCGAACACTTCACAATGAGTCCAGATTGACCCGTCATTTCCTTCTCGTTCACACTAAAGAAAACAATTTAAAGTGCTTAGCTCGTGACTAATCATTTTTAGACAAGTAACAGTTGACGAATCATATTTGAGTCCATATTGACGACAAACCATACAAATGCAAAATTTGCAAAATGGCATTTAGCAGAGGTAACCATCATAAGCAACATGAAAAGAACCACAATGTAAAGTTTTACAAATACACAGTTTGTTCGAAATCATTCACTTCCTTGAAATGCATCAATTATCACAAAATACTTCACAGCAGTGACGAAAACCGTTTGCCTGCAAAACTTGTGGAAAGACGTTTGCAATTCGAGAATATAAGAAGAAACATGAGTAATATCACCATGATAGAATTTTCAAATGGTCATTTTGACCATCGTCATTTGCCTGCAGCAGTCACTTGCTAATACACATGAGAACCCATACTGGAGAAAAACCACATAGTTGCCAAGTTTGCCCAACATCATTTGTAATCATAAGTAAACTCAGGAGACATGAAAGACTTCATTACTGGAGAAGAACTTTATAAATGCATAATAATTTTATTCAGGTCTTTAGCTTGAAACAAAAAACTTCAGCCCAAATTGTCTGATTATCTGATTGTCTGATTATCAGTGGGGAAAAGTCATTTACTTGCAGAATTTGTGGATTTCAGTCTACTTGAGAAACATGAAAAACATTAAGTGGAGAGAAATTTCAAGTGCTCATTTTGTCCATCGTCGTTCGTTTACAACGACGAGCTAAAAAGACACCTGAGAATTCATACTGGAGAAAAACCACTTTGTTGTCAATTTTGTCACAACTCATTTGAAAGTATAGGTAATGATGAAAGAGTTCATACTGGAGAAAAACCTTACAAATGTGAGGTTTGTGAAAAGGCGTTTGCTACCTCGGGAAATTTGGAAAATCATGAAGATATTCACGGGATTTAAAAAAAGTATGAATCCATAAAACTGACTGGACTTTTAGGCTAAATATAAAATGTCTTCACCCTTCGATTGGACCATTTTTGACTCAACAATTGGGAGGAAATTTAATCTTGGACTCAAATCATTTATCTAGAATCTGTATTCATATCCCTAGCATTGGTGATAAAAACATTGATGGCATTGTAAGAAAGGAACGGTTGTTCCATTGAAATTCCCGTCTTTAGTTTGAAACAATAACAATTTCAAGAAGATTGTTCAACTCAAAACTTTTAGTGAAAAGAGTAATTTTAACCCGTGCTTTACGTGACGTACGAGTCTTCTGCTCGGTAGTAGTCAATACAACTAGTAAAAATATTTTTAAAAACTCACATTGATGGAGTCTACATGTCACGTAAAGCGTAATATTTAAAATAAATAATTTTGTCTCGCATTTGTCAAATTAGCCATTTTTGATAAATGTGAAATTATTAATAATGTCGTCGTACAGGACTTTTGAAGATTGGAAATTTGATCCAAGTTCTCGTTGCATAGTCGAATTGGAAATGCTTCCGAATGGCAATGGTGTGGGATTCTGGACTAAAGTTTAATGTAGGAACCCATACTTGTACAACTGCCTACCCCAGGGAAATTTGCAAAAAGAAATTTAGATCATCAGGAGGACTCAAGCTTCACGTATTGTACATTCGTTGCAAAAATCAGTTGAATTGCAACGAGTGTGATCAAACATTCTCCATGAATTTGATCTAACCTGTCATTCCATTCTTGTCAAAAGAAAAGAAAAAAATCACAAGTGCTCAACTTCTGACAAATTGTTTTAAATGACCATGGTTTTCATACTCATTTGAGAACCCATACTCAAGAGAAACCACACAAATGCAATATTTGCAACAAGATGTTTGCCACACAGCAATTTCGAAAACTCCACGAGACAATTTACAATGGAAAGAAATTTTTTTACATGTGCACACTGTGTTCAAAATCCTTGGTTTCCTTAAAATCCCTCTATTGTTCCAATCTAACTCACAGTGGGGAAAAGTCATTTGTCTCTAACATTTGTGGAAAAAGTTCCGCAGTACACAAATACAGGGTGGGCCAAAAGTAACCGTCTATTCTTAATAGCTTTTTTTGAAATCAAAATTTTGAAAATCTGAGATTTTCCTCGTATGATTTTTCCGCAAGTTTTGATGTACAGTTTGTGTAGGTACAAATTTTATGAATTTTTAATATCCCAAGATTCCCTCTTCTGTGATATTAAAATATGAATAAACATGTCTGAAAACTTCCTTTTTTCGACATTCTTTTTCCTCCCCGCGCTCACCGCGCACCATCCATAGTTCAGAAATCATCATAAAAACTCTAAATCGCACGCTTGTTCGAATGGCTATCTCGGATTTTTAAAATCCTGGCCCAAAAAAAGTTATTTTGAATAAACGGATACTTTTGGCCCACCCGGTATATATAAATTCTTATGCACAGTGTTGGACCGAATGAGCAGCTGGGCTGCGCAGCCACAGGTTCTGAATGTGTTGGCCCTGGAAGAGAACATTGGTTCGAAATGTTGGACAACCCACGCCGCCCAGTGGCTCAATGGTACACGCTGATGGAATCCATTCTACCAAATGCAATCCCTGCTGGAGCTGCTTCTGATATCACTTCATCCCCAGATTCACCATTCCTTAAAAAACCATCAAGGACTCATCATCTCAGTTTGGGTTGTTTTCAAGGCTCAAGGTAAGCTAAGCGTCTCAATATACCCCAATTGGTGAATTCACCTTCCTCATCCAATCAATAGGTGAGCGAGCGCTGACGTCATGACCTGTGACTCAGAACCGAACTGCAAAGTACTCTCAATTTAGCCAAAAACTTTTCTTCGTCTTCGTGTCACTTGGATTAACTATTAATCTTTTCCTGTCCACATCTCCTGTAATTCTGTGAATTTGTCTCTTCATTTTCTCCAGTAGTTACTGCTATACTCATTGATTTAAAGATCAGATGTGGGGCAAGGTGAGACATGTTCAAAGTTAAGCCAACCAATCAAAAAAGATATCGGAAACAATCCTTGAGATAAGTTTTGTGTGCACTACACTAATTAGGTAAAAAAATGTAAGTATGTATAAATGTCTAGATTTTACATTTGGATCAGATTGGATGTATTAGTATAATAGGTAAGATATATAGTCAAACAGTATATAGACTTTAGTATAGTAGAGCCATATGGATTATATACTATGATTTCGGAAATACAGGAAGATCCTAGCTGATCGACCAATCACACGATTGGCTCCACCCCTTAATCGATGTCATTCATCAATCACAATTTACTCATTGCTAGAAATTTCGAAAAAATTAAACTAAATTGAAATTTTGTCTTCTGCTCCTATGTGGCTACGTTCGTATTGTGTATGAAATAAATGTATTGCTGTATTTTTAGTCATGAGGTCAAAGGTCGAAGAAGGCGAAAGGAAAGCGGGAAGATTTGAATTTGAAAAGTGGTGCTCTCTACCTGTGGCGGTGGTGATTTTTGACTCTTGGGTTATAAAATAAATATATTCATGTAAATGTAAACTAATGTAGCTCGTAGGGGAATGAGATTTTGGATAATTCTTGGACTTGGAATTGTATTTTCTTAGCACACACTATACAAAACATACATAATATATAAAGGGATGGAGAGAGGAAAGAACCCATTGAATATTTATGTGAAGACGTAAGAAGGGAAAAGTAGAGTAGTACATTGTACGTGGTCGTCTAATAAAAACCTAGAGTCTAGAGTGTTTTGTACTTTTCCTTGGGTCTTTTCTGGGAAATTATTATTCTTACGGCATGCATGCAAAATCAAAAATTCAATAATTCTGCCGCATTCATACATTTTTCAACATGAATGAAAATCCATGCAGCTAATGAAATTTAAGTGCAATTAGTCCAAATAATCCTCAAAATAATTCACTTTCGCTCCACACGCTTCGCTGCGCTACGACGAAATAGAATAGAATTGGATTGTGAAGTGGAATAATGACGCAAATGGAGAAATTGGATCTGAAAGGATTCAAATTACAGGAAAAACTATTAGGGCAAAATAATGAGTGGTGGTTGTTCCTTTCACCGTAGGATTTGATTTGATTTGACTTTCACCGCGCGCAGAATGCTTTCTCCAAAATTAAAATTGAAATTTAGCCTTAGACAGACTCGTTTCATTTCACCTCAATTGGTATCCAAACAAAATTAGAAGTATGAGCTCAGGACAGGTAAGAGGGCAGCCAGCCCTGGACAGAATTGACCTTCAAATATGGAGCCTGTCTTTGCCCAAGGTCATCCAGCTCATGTCTTATCCTCCGTCTGTTGACTTTTGCTTTTGCTTTGATGATTTATATCCCTCATGCACAAAATTTATGGTCAGTCGTGTCTGGTCTTTCGTTTTGATTGAGAGTGGTTTTCTAGGAAGACACGAGTTGAACAAAAGGATGAGGAAATCCACACTTGTTTTCTCCTGTCACGAATTGTCTGGACGTCTGGAAAGAACAAAAAAAATCAATGACCACGTGGCATGGCATGGCTTGTCTGTCTGAGTGAATCAAATCATAATTGCTCAACGTGCGTAGAAAAATTGTAACGTAAACCCACCGTATCTTGGAATTTCTTGAAGAAAACAGGCATTGGCATTGTTGTTTTGTGCATCGAAGTCCAAGTTCCTTGAACTACTTCAGTTTTGTCCCAATTATGATGTAAAATAACAAAATTCTAAGAAAGTCTTCGCTTTACTTCAAGATTCTTGAGATTTAGTATGTTTTCCAATTTGTTTCGGTTAATTGGCGAGAGTTAAAAAACAGGACCTGACCTGAACTGGCCTGAACTTCTAAAGGTCAAGCTCTGGCCTGGACTTAGGTTTAACTTAATTGTCAGTTCTAGTCCAGTCCGGTCTGGTCTGTCTTTCCTTTCCTTTGATTTGTTTCCAACAAATTAACAAAGTTTTCTCCTCTGTCCTTTCTTAAATTTTCCCAAGAGTTTTCAAACTTTTGACTTTAGATAGATAGATAGATAATAGCTTTTTTTATTCGGTCAATCTTGTCAGGGTTAACTGTTATAAATAAGAGGACCGTGTTGGGATAACAAAAGAACTCGACTCGCGCTCGTTTTGTCAGGTCACGTGTCAAAACTTTAGACGTGGACGTGAATGTCAGATGGGTAAAGACAAAGAGAAATTAGCCAGCAATCAAATTTAATTGTCAATTCCCACAACAAGTAAAGGATTGGTTAGGAATTTTTGGTGGTACAATTCAAAGGTGAGAGACCCTTTGTGCTAGATGCTATGTATTTAATTTAAAGGAGAAAAACCACACCGTTGTTAGTTTTGTTCTAAATAATTTGAAACAACGAGTGAATAAAAAGTACACCAAATAATTCATACTGGAGAAAAACCACACCGTTGTTAGTTTTGTTCTAAATCATTTGAAACAACAAGTGAATTAAAAGTACACCAAATAATTCATACTGGAGAAAAACCACACCGTTGTTAGTTTTGTTCTAATGCCCTGGCTCGACTACGATAGTTAAGTCGTAGAGTTAACTGACGCTGCATTTGTTTACGTTGGCTCTGGCTTAACTCGCATAGTTAAAGTTGGAGCGGTTAAGTTTAACTATGGTTGGCTTAACCATTGAAATTTAACTGACGTGAAGTGCTCAGTTAACTCCCATTTTGAATAGTTAACTACCCAA
>WJEZ01002201.1:0-14277 GCA_009869925.1 Thalassaphorura encarpata | reverse complement strand
AAGTAATCACACTGATCATAAATGTTTATTGTGAGTCATTTTCCGAGTAACAACATTTCTAATCATTTAAAAAGCAATGGCAATGGGACTCATTTTCCTCGACCAAAAATGTAAGTAAGAAAATTTCGAAACTCAAACACAGCACAGCATAGCCCAGAGTTCAGAGTTCATTTTGAAGGAGTGACTGGTGGCATTAGACAGTAATGTGGATAAATAGAGCGGTTAGGGCTAAATTGTGATTGCCACTCTTTCAACCCATAACGGTGGTCATAAACCACCAATCCACTTCAAAAACCCGGCTAGTATCTTTCTTTCAAGAGTATCTTCTGTATCTACTCTACTCACATACATGCCAATGGCAGTGGCAGTGGCAGTGCCAAATATCTTATCAGGACAGAATCTTTCCGCCAGCGCAGCATAGCATGGCACACGAGTCTATCGTATCTCCCGAGATAATAATGCTTCCCCGTCTCCGGTCTTTTCTCAAAGGAACTCAAATTGCATTACCCGGGTATTTTTCTTTGGCATGGCGTGGCAATGCGCATCTCGTGTTTCTACATTATCTTCCAGTTCCATGTTCCAGCAGGCATGCATAGGTCTATATATCCCGGGTCGCGGTGAATGCCCGCTTTAGCTTCGGGTCTCGGGCACAATCCTGCAACGTTGTTTTTCCTATACTCAATCTACTAACGCAGAGTGAAAGTAAAAGTGTAGTGTACAAAATGGACTTTCCCTTCCTAGTCTNTTTTTCCTATACTCAATCTACTAACGCAGAGTGAAAGTAAAAGTGTAGTGTACAAAATGGACTTTCCCTTCCTAGTCTTTGCTTTACCATTCGGTTTTCTCCGAATTCGGTTCGTATACTGCTTGCTACAAGCACCCGACTTTTGATGCCTATGCAATTCCTTTTCGTCCATCGCCCTCAACTCGAATCAAAATAAAATCGAACTCGAAACCATGCAGAATAAGAATTTATTTTAATATTATTAACCGATGATCAAAACATGTAAAAATCGGACCCAACATAAACATCTCGTCTGAGATGAGACAAGAATGGGCGCGTTAAATCCTATGCTACTATACTACTAATTTTTTGTCCACTTTTCAGTTACTCTGCTGCTCCACGTTTTTCTACAATACAACGCAACGCATTTCTACTACTTCCTTCCTTCCTTTGGGGTTATGGAACTCATCCTCATCTCATCTGATCTCTAGTATGCCGTATGCAGTATACATTGTACATGTTATGCAACAACACAGTGCATTTTGGTTCCAAGCATACAAGTTTTTGTACTGGGTGCACCCAGTGTATGAAAAAATCCCCGTTTGGTTTGAAATATGCAGGATTGGGTACTGGGTAGCCAAGCCAGAGAGCCCGGAGGATATCCCAGGCCAGAGTCAGAGGAGCGCCAGCGTCGTGAACGAACGAACGAACGCGTTGTCGATATGCCGGTTTTCCCCAATGTAGTAGAAAGAATGACTCTCGATTTCGGTCCTTCCATCCTATGTTGCCTGCCTTGCCAGGGATCTATACTTTGTTAGGGTTGTTGCCGTCCCAGTCGTTCGTAGCCCCAGGATCTTCTGACTCTGGCCCTGTGTAGTATTTTCAACAACCAGTTTTTAACCCTACGACGGTATATGCTTGCTTTGCGTACCTACTACTACTACAACACACAATTTTCATTTTCAACCCGAGTTCAGTTCACTATTGGGTTTTAAGTCAGACAGACGGACGGACGGGCAGGACTGTCATTGCCAAATTAATTCATACTATTTTAATTTTACATGAGAAGAATGCTTGCTTTGCGTACCTACTACTACTACAACACACAATTTTCATTTTCAACCCGAGTTCAGTTCACTATTGGGTTTTAACTCAGACAGACGGACGGACGGGCAGGACTGTCATTGCCAAATTAATTCATACTATTTTAATTTTACATGAGAAGAACAGGAAGAGGAAGTTTGTAGTGTGAATGAGAATTGAGAATTTGGTTTGAGTAAAATTGGAATTGAAGGATTTGGTCAATTTTGTGCTTGTTGCAGTGAAGTTTTGGTTTTTTGACAATTGACAGTGTGTGAATTTGGATTTTAAATCTGCCCGTGCCGTCAAGTCAATCAATATTGACATTTGGGTTTTGAAATTTGGGATCTGTATTGAATATTCTGGATTTAATTTGGACTTATAAATACAATGTGCATGCTGCATGGTAAGCAAAGTTTTATTTAATTTTTAATTAATTGGAAATTAAATCAGTGGTCAGGTCAGTTAATCTCAAAAACTCATTGACTGCTGCGTGGAAGCTAAAAACATTAAAATACTACATATTTTTCCATTCGTCTTATCGTAAGTGTACAGAAAAAAGTAGCAGAAAGAAAGCAAGTAAAACTGGTTGAATTTAAGTTGTTAATTTATATGTTATCTTTCCTTCATTTCTGTCTGATTTCTTGAATTTTGAGATAAAACCAAATATGCAAATGCAAATAAGGGCCACGCGTGTGCGTGTTACTGTCTAATCCAGTCAGAGTCTAGTCTATCCAGAATCCAGACTTCTTTTCTAATTATTAGGAAATTCCTGGATTTGCTAATGCTAATGTTGCTACTCTCACTGTCCTGTCTTTGCCTGATTTGCATTATTTGATAATTTTGTAGATGATTAGATTAGATTACCTAATTAAATTGGTCAAGCGATGCGATAGCTGGTAGCAGCGTGTCGCTTAGCTTCAGGCCAGGCCAGGCGGCGTAGGAAGAATTCTGACAAGACAGGAGCCGTAGCCGGTTTATTAGGTAAAACCAAAAGCAAAAGTTGGACTGGACATACACAATTTACAAGTTATTACGTCAACTTTTGGAAGTAGCAACAAGTACAAGTGTTCCTACATAATCTAACTAATCTAACTAGTCTACTTTTCCATTTTTCTTTACTTGGTAAATAACGACAACGACAACGTGAGTTAGTTTTTTTCGTTTGGTTTGACTTCATTTCCTGATAACAAGACAGACAGACAGACAGGGGTAAGGTTGGTTCAGCTAGGTTATCAAAGGCGGCTTGTTCTTTTTATCGCACTTTATTTAGAACCGTGCCGGTCGAAACACTGCCAACAAATAATGTCAGCGTCAGCGTCAGCAGAGATCATTGGCTGGCTGGCTGTTGATATTGACATTGACCCCATCCTCTGCCTGTGTATATTTGTATTGAACTTGTGCCTTGCCTTGCTTGTCAAATTACAAATAGAAACAGAACCACTACAACTGCAACTGCACATGGTCAAGGTCTTTTCTCTCCTGTCAATTGTGTTAGAATTAGAATTAGTAGTACTAGTGTTAAATGCAATACAGTTGTTTGCATGTTGAGTTGAGTTAACGTGTTTAAATGCAGTCCTACAAATTAGTTTTGGTCTTGGATATTGGGTTGCACGTTGCACTAGCACTAGCATAGGCAAAGCAGTTCAGTTATTTGAGCCGATGTTGAGCACATGGCTCGTAGTGCAGTCGTCGTGTTTAAGCATGATAGAAATAAAATTTAATGACACAATGACAAGGGTAAAACTAAAACTAGAGAAGGATGTGATATGATGCAAGATGCACAAATGAAAAGTGAGATGTAAAGATGCAAATGTCAGATCGTTTGTGTAACTCTGCTTCATTCAAGAAATTCAAATTGTATGTGTTGTGAGCATTGGAAACACTCGTGATTTGGAATGTGTATTAAGTTACAGTAAATTCTAGCCAAGCCAAAATTAGAGTCAATGACATATGATGAGAACAGGGTAGATTTTTAGTGAATTTTCAGTATTTGAATATTGTAGAATTTGAATAATGGCTTTTATTACGACTTTTATGTGAGTATTTTCAGATAACAATTTTTCCCAGCTTCTGTTTACTAAAAAATTCGGCTCACGCCCAATGAACCGAAGCCATAAGCCATAAATTTAGCCATATAAATTAAAAATTCTTTACTCCAAATTCCAACATTGACTAATTAATTCTGTCTCCAGTGTCATTAAGGATTCCATTATGGAATTGATTAATTATCATTTACTGCCGCTGTATTTCCCCGAGTTGCCTAATGCGTAATGTGTAATCTTTATGAATGGTCAACCCAGTTACTCACGTCACAAGTCATAAGCCATGAAAAGTGTGCCAATAATGGCCAATGACTTGACTTGTGGTGTCGTAGGCTATAATTATTATCTGGACTGATGGGCCTGGACAATTACGAGCTAGCTTATATTTATTGATCGCCATAAATTCAAATATCCAAAATATAGGAAAGTAAAAGTCAGTCCCAGTCCTATAGCTGTTTTATCTTTATTCCACCCGTAATTTCCTTCCGGGTATTTTGAATAATTTACTTAATGTGAGTAGTCTGTATACTTAAAACCCAAATTCTTTCAAAACAACCCATTAATTACATAAAAAGGTGCGTATGGATGGAACATTAATCACAAGGATTAGGATTAATTATCGTCGGCATCGGCGCAAGCGCTTAGCTTTCACACGCAGATATTAATTTGGGTCATTCACTTCCACTTCCTTCCTGTAATGGCGTCGAAGCTTAATTACATCAAATATTTATAAATTAATGTAAGAAGAAATCAACATTGAAATGAGATCCTACTTCCTCCCACATTTTGCCTTAAAGGTCGCTTCCCGGTGTATTAAGGTAGGGACGATAAGAACCCGGACCCGGGTATAGTTGTAGATTACGTACATTTTTCCATAGTCAGCATCAGGTCATGCCAAAACCAACCAAGGTGCTAGGTGCTATGCTTTCCTTAGTAACAGGAAGTTTCGGTTTCGTTTTCATTCCACGAGACACGCATGTGTCGAAACTCGTGCCATGGCATAACTCCCGACTTCGGGTAGCCAGCCTTCCTTCCTTCCTTGGCATAAACCTACCTCGTTCTCCCAAATTATTTTCGGTTGAATCCATTCATCCCGTTTTATGTCCCTACTAGTAGCGTTTTAAGGAGAAAAGCGTCTTAAGTTATGTGAGTGTCTACCTGGGCCTGGGCCTGGGCTGATCCGGTTTTAATCTACACCGAAAATCGGGGTTTATTACACAAGTGGTCGTAAAATGCTTAACAATGCTCTTGTCGCTTCGCCTACGCTCGGACTGATTAACGCTCCCATTATGAGCTAGAAAAAAAATACGAGGAGCATTTTCTTCGTGCAAGAGCAAATTAATTTAAAGCAAACATTAAAAAAATACTCGAGTTTTTGCGAATTAGCACCCTTGGGAGTTTCCTTGTCAAAAAACCGACATTTTTTGGTCTAGTCGTTAATGCGAATGTGAAGGATAATTTGGCTCCTGTCCTGTAATTTTTTACGGTCTCATTTTTTACGACCTATCCCGGTCTTGGGCTTTTTCTTGTTTTCGCTTGATTTTGGCTAACTAGACGGTAGGGTCTTGAGTCAGACTTGACATGACGTTGAGAAATGGGAGAGGTGGAGAAAACAATAATAATAGTAATACAGGTAGGCAAAGGCAAAAGCAAGTAGAGCTCTAGTCATTTGTTTAGTTCTTTTTCCACGGTATTGAGCAGCAAAAACCAACCATTTACTCATACAAGACAAGACACCGTAGCTGAAGCCAGCGTTTTTTGTCATTTTGGGTCTGGGTGCAGTACAGTATTTTCTCAAAATAAATTGGTTTCCCTAAGTATAGGATAGAGACTAGAGTTAAGTTTATTTTGGTTTTTTTGGTCTTGTCGAGTCGAAATGAAAATAATGAGTGGACCAACTTGGGAGTCGAGTTGAAGTTCGAGTCAGGTTTCAGTTCGCGTAATCAAAAAGCAATTCAACTTGGTAGGCAAACAGGCTAAACATGACAATGACAGAAAGTCCAAATATTCTGGCTATCTCGGTTTGATTCGGGCGAAACCAATTTTAGAAGATTTGACACTTTCAGTAGAAGAAGTCTGCAACATATAGCATCTGCTCCCAAAAGAAATAAATCTTGTGGTTGCCAGTTTGGCTTGATTGTCCGCATATTTTATTCTAGCGCGTCTTCTTCGTCTATCGTCTCACTCATAATTTACTATTCCATTCCTCAGTTTTTGAGCCAACTCTCGGTGAATCGGATCCAATGGTTGGTTTGGTTGTCAAGTGCCAAGGGGCTAAAACTTACTTGGTTTGGTTCGGTGATGAAGAAAGGAATGCCAGTGCTTGCTAAAACTTTTCTTGACGCCGCACCGGCACGGGTATCTTCTTCTTAGTTTTAAGACATAAGACCCCAAGGTACATACTACACAGGATGACACGAAGAAAACTTTTGAAAGATTTTCATCCGTCTGTTGGCTGGCAAGGCAAGGCACTGGTGAGAAAATGACACTTAGGTTAGGCACATTCTCCCGGGAAGCACTTCTTCCTTTTCATGAATCAATTCTACTTTTGTCTGACGCGAGCCATGAATGAATGTGACCAACTTTTCATAAAGCTAAATCTAAGGCAATGTGAGCCCAACGTGTATTAATTTTAATTTGGGTTCATTTCATTCCTTTGCATATCCATTGTGTGGGAAAATGGGGCAATGATGAGAGAAAGGAATGAAGAAAGTTTGCGTATCTAAGCCTTAAAATACCCGGGTTTTATGCGAAATTGATTCCTTTTCTTTGTGGGGAAGTTTGGGCCGGCGATTGAAACTAATGGTGTCGTGAGAGAGTGAGAATAATTGTCCAAAGTTTTCTTGGCAATTGGTAATGTCCGTGGAGTGGTGGTTAAAACGACGACGGCCCATTATGCAATGAAATTCAAATGAGTTTGGTTTTTGGTCTTGTTTTTCTTACAAAGTTAATTAATTTCTTTCCACAGCTTAGAGCTAATGTTGTTTTTTGTTTTTCCAGAAATGGATGAATTCGAAGAAAGTAGCAGCAGCAGCAGCAGGTGGAATGTCTGACTGGCACTTAATCCTGGCTCCAGTTCCAGCTGCAATCTAATGATTAACTACTCTCCTAGCTGGAAAAGAAATCTCCCGGGTTTTTTATACTGTGCTGTGGCTTGGGTGTAGAATGCTGATAATCTGATCAAGAAAAAGTGTTTTTTCGTGAAGTGAAGGGCTCAACTGAAGGAAAGGATTTTCTCGGTGAAGACGAGACTCATCATCTTCCTATTTTTAGTATGAAACCCGGGTATTAGGAGACGTGCAAACACACAAATTGAGATTTATGGTTGGTTGAACCTAAAAACTTACAAAACGAAATCCGCTACTAATATGCGGCGACTTAAATTGTGAAGTGAAGTGACGTGAAGTGAATTTTTTTAGTCAAAAATGGGGTTCCTTGCTGTTGCTGCGGCAGGATTGCTGCTATTGGCGTTGGCCAATTTACCCTCAGAATGCAATGGGCTGGCCATTGTCCGAAGAAATGTGCTCAAAGTCCCACATGATGTTCATCCTGGCTATAGCATCAAACGTTTTGGCGGACCATCTGCCCCTGATCATATCTTTGAGCTGATGCCAAATGAATTTTCTCCTTATTTCACGGTTCTGAGCAACGGACTCTTAATGAGTACGGCCAATATTTCCGCCCTTGTGGATCAACCCGTGAGCTTGGCCGTCCGTGAAGAGTTTCCAAATTCAAATGCAACAACAACGACGTACTCGCTACAACTTTACGTACTGGACCGACGCTCTATGCTGAATTTTCCAAAGGATAACTATGAAGGATGCGTGAGAGAAAATTCTCCGATTGGAACAACTGTTCGGGGTCTAGATGACATTCGCCCAACGACTGATCCAACTCGGAAGCTCAAATATGAAATTATTAGCGGAGATGGAAAAGGATTATTTCATGTGAGTACGAATGAGTCATCTGGTGGATTACAATTGCTCACTACGGCTGCTTTGGATCGGGAAGTTAAAAAGGAATACAATTTAATTGTCAAGGCCTATGACCGTGTCGGAGTTGACACTGCAGTCACAAAGGTCAAGGTCATCGTCGAGGATGAGAACGATAACGCCCCGATTTTTGAACGAGCTGTTTATCAATGGGCAATTCCTACGAATACAACAAGATTCAGCGTCGTTGGCAATGTCAAAGCTACGGATGGAGACGGAGATCATGTGAGCTATAAGCTAGGAGGTCAAGCCCCATCGGAATTTGTCGTTGTTCCACAAACAGGTCAAATTCTGATTGTAAATCCACCTGAGAGCCAATCCTATCAACTTGAGATCCAAGCTCATGATGTCCGAACTCCAAGCTTGTATGCTGCAAGCCCAGCCACAGTCCTCATCATTGTTGGCACTCCAGAATATTTGGCTAATTTGGCAGCTGCTGATGCTGGAAATGAAGATGGCGTTGTCGTCGTAATACTGGATGGTCCTAACTCTGTGGGTGCAACAGATGATAAAGAATCTGACCTTTCGGTCCTGGAAAATAATGGAATATCTGACGAAGGGATTTTGGGCCCTTATGAGGAAGAAGAACATAAACGTGCAAAACGTCGTGTCACAAGAGCAGTGCGTCCAACAGTCCGCAAAGAATTTACAGAGACCGAGGGTCAACTTGAAGGTCGCGTTGTGTTTGAACTCACAAAAGAAGTTGAGTTTGAGAGTTTCAAGATTCGTGATGAGAATCCATGGGTCACAGTGGAGCCGAACGGAGCTGTGCGTGTTAAGAAGAAGTGGGACTATGAAGAGTTGGGCCAAGAGAAAACTATCGATTTTTGGGTTATGATCACCAATCCTGGAACCAACAGTGGTAAGTTTAACTTTCAAACCATTTCCTCTTTGTCTGCACTCTGCAGCATAGCTAGCACCCAGGATTACATTACATAGTAAAAAATATTTGGTGTTGGTTCTGGTTCCTTATCTTTATGTTCCAGTGAATACGCAACCTAATCTCACCTTAACCTTTCCAAAAACATGAGTTTCCAGAAATTCGCGTTTTTTTCACGAATTTCTTACAGTTTATCGCATAGTCTAGCCTTTCAAATTAGAAATGTTCCTGACTTTTCTTAGCCTGTAGCTTTAGGGCTGAAATTATGTATTCACTGGAACACCTAGTCAGCAGTTTCGGTATTTTGGTATTCGCTTTGGTGGCGAAATATTTAGAACTAGGAAACCAAATCGATACATTGAGTGTTCCGAGCTGCGTTTGTTGTACGACAAAATGGGATTGAAGTGTGGGCATGTGTATGAAAGAATTGAATCGAATTCCAAGACAGTAAAGAAAGCCAAAGCTAGCCGAAATGTGAAAACCGTTCAATTTACATGTCGTCAACGATATAAGTAAAACTACCACTGCTGCAGCTACTTCCATTTCCAAGTGTGTGGGAAAATTGTGTTTCTTTCTACCCGAATAAAATAAAGTAGCTTTAGCCTTAGCTTTGTGCTGCTGAACTCGATACTTTCTAGGGTTGTACATTGCTAAGCTTAGGTCTGCCTTTGATCTATTCCTTGTATGGATGAAAGAAGCCAAGCTAGGCAATTTAAATAAATGGAGTCATTGGGGCTCCACTTTATCGCCTTCTTCGCCACCACGGGCACTGCCAAACATAATCTAAGCCCAAGCCGGAGTCTAAATTCTAAACTGCAATATTCTAATGTTGTACTGTGAGCTACGCACAAAACACAAAACTCAATTTCATTGCTGCATTCGCATTGAGGGAATTGTCGCCACGTGCTTGTGCTATGCTTGCACCCGCATCGCGTCAGTTGACAGGAAATAAATGGCGGGTAAAATTGTTGCTGTGAGGCAAAACGGCAATGGTAATGGGCTTGAGTTTTTACTATTCATCTGGCGCCTGACGAATTTAATCAAATGGCTCATAAATTCAAAAAGAACGGAAAACTCTTGGAATTTAAATTATATGCAAGAAGCTTAAGGTTAAGGCTCCAAAAATAATCGTTTGGAAGGATATTTCGGAGTTCCCGGTTTAAAGATTTTAGTATTTTAGGGGTAATTTCGAAGACGTTAAAGCAACAAATATAATTTTTGGTACTCGTAACGTTACGTAACTGTTAACTGGTTTATTTCTCTTCACGCTTAGTACCCCAAGTCTTTAAGAATTGGGCGTTTTCCTTTCCTCCCTAAAAATAAAAATAAAGTAGGTAAACACACATCTCAAAAAACTCCTTGGAAAACAAACACCCATGTCGTTGGGCTTGGGCTCTCCTATGTTTTGGCATCGACAACCCCGGGAGTCTTACGATGCGATTGCCGTAGTATCGATGCGATACTCTTGCGTCTGGTTTATTTCTCTTCACGCTTAGTACCCCAAGTCTTTAAGAGTTGGGCGTTTTCCTTTCCTCCCTAAAAATAAAAATAAAGTAGGTAAACACACATCTCAAAAAACTCCTTGGAAAACAAACACCCATGTCGTTTGGGCTTGTGCTGTGTTGTGTTGTGGCATCGACAACCCCGGGAGTCTTACGATGCGATGCGATTGCCGTAGTATCGATGCGATACTCTTGCGTCTGGTCTACCGTATGCCATGCCATGCCCATGATCCTTAATGGTTGACAGTTAGGAAACTATGCTGTAGGCTCTNCAGTTAGGAAACTATGATGTAGGCTCTAGTATCTTTTCCTTCTCGTTTATGTTTTGAACTTTGAGACAACGGGATGGGAGGACAAATTGTCATTTGTCTCCAAAGACCCATTCACTCAACCCGCCGTGCTCTGTCTTTGCCTTTCCTTCCTTCTTCTCTAATGTGTGTGAAGTGTGTTCCTTGTCCTGTGTAAAGGAACAAGATGAGATGAAACCGACCCTAGGTCCTAGACCTAGACCCAGACTCAGACTAGACGGTCAGAATTTTGTTACTCTCAGCAAGGGAAAGTTAAACAATGTTGATGATATTGTAAAAAAAAATTAGAATTCTGAGAGATGAAGGAATTTTATAGCCAAGAACTCTCAATCAACGAAATCTTTAAAAATTAGGAAAAAGTGGACAGTTTGGTCTTATATTTTTTTAAATTTGAATAGTTTTACAGACTGAACATCTCAGAAACTTTCCTTGTGATCTTCACGTGTAGTGTACCCGTACCCTGTTGAAGCAAAAGTTTTCTTTTCTCCCTTTAGAAGTGTTGCGTTTAGTTTAGTTTAGTTGATATGAGATCAAAAGTAAAAGTAGCAGAGGAGGGCGGGTATCTTCCTTCAGGTCCATTAGTTCCGTTTCCAATGGCAACACCCAAAGGTTCCCATCTGATACACGTCCCATGCCCTGGCCTGTAATGATGAATGTAAACTGCATTCAGTAGTGTACAGTAAAGGCAGGCACTCGGGTCACTGGAAATAATTTTTTTAAAACGAACAACGAAGACACGAGTGGGCGTGTTTTGGTTTCTTGAAAATTTATTTAGGCGTAGCGTAGGATAGGAAGTTCGATCGAAGGTCTAAGGCTTCCTATTTTATTTTATTTCTTTGGATTTAACAATGAAATGTTTTTTTTTTCGGAAGGAGAAGAAGGAAAAGAAGGGAGGTTCAATTCATTTTAGAAGGACCCAAAAAGTCAAAGCGTAATACGTAAAGTGCCTCAACCGACTGGTTCTGGCTGACTTCTTTTAAAGTCAGGGGGAAAAATGTAATCATTTGTTAAAGCTCGTAAAGTACGACATGACAATGTGTGCAAGGAATGAATGGTTTCCATCTGTGATCTTATGTCACAGGAGGAAAGGAAATGTCGAAGTAGTAGTTCTGACGCTTTGGTTCCTCGTCTTCTCTCGGCAAGAGAATTTCATTTAATTTCTTTAGTAAAAATAAAAATCTAGCGCTTTGGCACGATAATATTTTTTACCAGACTATAGTCATTTTAAAATAATTTTGTCCGTTGACTTCAACATAAGATTGTAAAGTACCCCGTCCAGTACCCAGGCCTATAGAGATGCTGATGTTATCAGCAGTAATGTTGGTAATTGATGAGTTTCGTCACACTTGGTCCTTGGGTGCAAGACAAGAATTGAAGCTAAACTTGAAATTAGTAATGGCCACGACCACTTTACTTTGGGGTCCAGTCCAGGTCCAGGCACTTGGATCCCATTTTGATTATTCAGTTTGATCAATAATGGAATTTCAGAATTTGTAAGGGTGAAGCTGAACCTAGGAGCGGCCGGCCCGGTTAATTTGCTTTCTGAACGTGCGACGAAGGCTTTTAGGTATAAATGGAACATTTTCTTCAACCAGGTTTTTGAATCGAGTGGAGGTCATGTCGACAAAGCTTCGGTTGAGTTTGGTATTCGGGTCGAGAAGAATTAAGAATGAGAATGAGAGTGACTGGATGTGAAAGGAATGTTTAACAATTGAGCTTTCTTGCTTTTACTTTACTTCACACATTGAGAGTTGGAAAGAAGATTATGGGTCTCTTTTTTTGTTTGTTTGACATGTGAGAAGAAAATAATCATAACAATAACAATCTCAGCTCAGCCTGTCTAAAGGGTGTGGATCAGACAGAAACTAAGGGTAATTGGATGGATTGGGTGGAAGTTCACGTCACGTAAACCTTAGGTGTTATACTCAACCCATGTTTCATAATTTTTTGAGCTGAACTGAACTGGAGGAGAAATAGAAATTAGGCTATCAACAATGAATGATCCAAAATCATGCGAGCTGAGTTATTTTTAATTTCTAAACGATTTGAAAACTAAATATTTCTACTAGTTTCATTTTCTAGAAAAATGTCCCATAGGAATTTTCTAAAGTATTTAAGACTATGTAATGGTCAAATATCTCAGGCTTAAGTCTTAGGTGTGTGTTGGAATTGAAATTCTTGAGAGTCGGAAGGTGGAGATGACACGTACGCGTACATGTAGTAACGGGCGTTAAGTTAAGGACCCGAGTCTCAGCCGTTAATTATTTCGGGACTCCTACTCTGTCATCACTTCCTCTGCTATTTCTATTTCCTGGTGCTCATTCATTGCGAGTACACCAGGCTCGTGCATTACCCGTCACTGGACTAATTTTCAGGGCTAGCTATGGTCAGTAAAGTACAAGTACGAATACAGGATACAGCTGGAAATCATCGTCAGTTATATATCGGCCATAGCCATTTGAGTCACAACTCGAACTATGTTGTTCAACTTCGGGCAGGCTTAGTTTGCCAGCCAGCCAGCCAACTTTTCTATTGCTATTCCCCTAAAATTCGGATTTCTTCTAAATTCGGTTGGATTGAGTTCCCGTTCCATTCGTTTCGTTCCCCCTTCCTTCCTCTCGTTCATGTCAACGTCACTTTTTCCGAAAAATCAATTGAGTCATTCTTGCCTTGCCAGGATTTAGGGTTTTGTGTACATAAGCCAAGCCAACATAACGTACGCACCCACTAGAAGTAGTAGTAGACATAGGCGCCATACTATGTGTCCTGTACTTTACTTACGCACTTAAGTGCGTGGACTAGGAAACCAGTAACGTTATAATAATGTCCAAAAACTACCTAAAATCCTTAACTATGGCATACGGATACGAACGACTCCGGTAGGATTTCCTGCCAAAGCCATGCATGCTATGCCGTGTCATTTGTTTAGACTAACATTTTGGATTTGGTCCGATTCAAGCTAAAGCTAGTTGGGGAAAAGTAATTTAGATCACGCACAGAAAATTTTCTCGTACTTTGCTCTTGCTCTGGTGTTTTGTTTGTATTTCCTTAGGGAGAGCAGAGCAAAAACTCGGAGGTCTGTATGGTACTGGCTAACAATGTTTGCCAAGACCAAGACTGAAAAAATAATGACAGTCATTTATAAATGCATGTCCCTCGTTTGCGTGGCGTCTCAATTCCATTGCATTGCAACACATTGCAATTGCATTGCAATCATACAAATTACCCACTCACAATCCATACGTGCATCGTGCATTCAGTCGGAGCCCAGGGAAAAAATATAAAGTAAACAATATGATTATCCAGTTTAAATTTTTCATTTTGAGGAAAAACGTTTTCGTTCATTTCATTTTCCCCAGAGAAATTTATAGTTTTTATTTTGAGGTCTGTTGCATTTTTGTCCAGGAAATTTGCAAAGTACATGGTTAAAAATTGATGAAAGTGACTTTAAATTTTTACGTCATAAATGGGGACAATTTCAAAGTTCCCTTCGCTTCGTTAAAAAGAGAGTTTCATGGAATTTATGGTGTCAAATGCTGACAGGGAAGGGATACTCATTGCGGCTGGTTCAGTTTACTCCGTGTTCATTATCATAACTCTTTTTGACGCGGAGCTATAAACATAATTTAATTCCTTTCCTGGAGGATTAGACTATTTCACAGAATATAGGCAAAGCATAGCATTACATTGCATAACGATGTGATGAAGATATCCAGCTCATCGCCTGCATGTATCCGCTCGACATG
>WJEZ01002200.1:0-14279 GCA_009869925.1 Thalassaphorura encarpata | reverse complement strand
ATAAATTTGCATTCAAAATTAGTAGTTTATAAAAGTATTTCATTAATTCCCTTGCATTTCCAGACGACGACGGATTAACCGATTCTGACCCTGATTCTTCCGAAGGCAGTGATACTCTGAACAGTGACGATACGACGGATACTTCGGATGAATTATCAGATGAGGAATCAGGATCTGGCTCTGGCTCTGGGTCATCCGGAGCTTCCTCCGATAATGAATCACCATTGGGCACGGACCCTGAGTCTGATTTGGATCCCTTCGCAGTCATCGGGAATGAGGCCACAGGGGAAAGTGGAGGATCAGAATCTGCTGGAAATGCAAATATGGAAAGTCAGGCGGATTCTCTTGCTGATGAATTTGAAAAATCTTCACTTTAACTAACTCACATTTCGAAAAAAACCAACGCTTGAACAAGAAATGAACAAAAATACGTACAATTTGGATTTATAAACGTATCAAATAATATTGTCTACTGTCATACCATGTCGTACTTTAAACATTGAAAAGCAATAAACACTAAATATTAAATATTTGCTGAATGTATCTAACTTAATTTATACATGTGAGTTCCATAAGGCATTTTAGCAAAATGAATGAGATCAGATTAAATAGGGTAAGTTGCAAGTACCCTGGGAGTACGTCCGGAAAATGCGCTAGAGACTGAGAAGATGTTTCCAACTTCCAGAATCTGGAGCGTAGAATTCCATGCAGACCGATACCGCCAATGTCATCCATCCAGTTTTCCTTTTATTACCCGGGTCGCGGAAAGATTCCGGCTCAGTCTTGAATTGACTATTCTCCTGTATCCTTCTTTGTAAAGTAAAACAAAACCACAAAATTTCAATTCTCACTACAATATTACATCCATTGTAAATCAGAATGTGGAACTTTTAGTATATTTTGTTCAACGAAAAATTTTAACTTTATCGTGCGTTCTTGCTCGACTGATTTAAATCTGTGTTAAAAATTCTGACCTTTGCTAGGAAAAAAGAAATTCTGATTGTTCTTGTAAAGGTCAACGGATTAATATCGACTATCATCGAGTCGAAATCCGCTTACTCAACATGAGTGTTCCAATTGTTCTTCGGATTTTAGGAGTACTCCTCATTTTGTTCTCTTTTCGTAAGTCTTTTTTAACAAATAGTAGTAACACTTATATTTCAGTGTTCGAATTATTGCTAACCATTTCATGATAAATGTAAAATTTGAATGATTATGAATTACGGTTTGTATTAAAGCATCAGTTGTGAATACTATTCATATTTTAATTAAATTTCTCCCCATCATCCATTAAGAGAGCAGCGTTCCATTCGATTCGATTCGACAGCTTGTCAGAGTCGGAACATGAAGAATTTTATTTATTTCGTATCACAATTTCTAATTTTGTAGGGAAAAACGAATAATTAATCTTTTGTCGTCCCCTTTTCCTGAATGAACATTTGACATGAGAATTCATGCGACAAGGACAAATACAAAACGTGTTGAATAGAACAGACACCAGGTTTGAGAAATGAGATTAGAATATTTTCGCAATAAGAGAAAAATTAATATTTTGATGGACACAACAAATCATCGCGTACTTATTGCGTTTCGTGTTCCCGAACTCGTATTTTGCGTGCAATTTTCTTGTATCCTGCTCAAATTATAGCATTACCATATTTTTGCAGATTCCGGTTGTACGAGCACTCATATCAACTATGAAGCTAAACTAGTTAGAAAATTACTCTACGACTATGATACTTCTGTACGACCGTCCAGGAATGCGACTGAACCACTCAACGTTACATTCGGTCTTGCCCTCACACAAATCATTGATGTGGTAAGAAGATTGTGTCAATTTCAAACTATCTAGCTGTACTAGTCAAGTCTTAACTTCCCCTGTCAACCCAAGCCAAGATCATGTCAAAAGTCTTGGGGAGGGTAAGGTGGACTTACGATATGAGAAGTTTTAGTTTATTTACTCCTTTCCTACTCAACGTTACATTCGGTCTTGCCCTCACACAAATCATTGATGTGGTAAGAAGATTGTGTCAATTTCAAACTATCTAGCTGTACTAGTCTAGTCTTAACTTCCCCTGTCAACCCAACCCAAGATCATGTCAAAAGTCTTGGGGAGGGGAAGGTGGACTTACGATATGAGAAGTTTTAATTTATTTACTCCTTTCCCCTGGGGTATGAACTCCTCAGTTTCTTTAATTAGGTTGTTCAGTTTCATTTTGAACCGAAACTGAGTAATGCAATTTAAAATTTATTTATCANAGTTTCTTTAATTAGGTTGTTCAGTTTCATTTTGAACCGAAACTGAGTAATGCAATTTAAAATTTATTTATCATTCCATACAATTTGGAAAATTCTTGAAGTACGAGAAATCTCTAGAGACACAAGCAGTTCTGGTTCGGACTTCCTGGAGAAAGTCGGTGAAAGTGTAAAATTGATCATAAGGATTCGAATTGAGATATTTTTTAAAATAAAACTTCCTTCTGATGTCATAAATTTTGGCTCAGTGATATTTCATAGATGAACAATTTGATTCAATAACCCACAAAGCTTTCCCTCGCAACCAGCAATAGATCTTCTCCAGCTTTCAGACTCAGGTGTCATTATCCCAAGCCTATTAAATATTTGATTCTACTCTTGAGGTCAGAAAAGGATAAATGTCCAGTTTGACTTGGTTCCTTCAGCAAGCAAGGAAAAGGAAAGAATGCCCCTTTTTTATAAATTTCTTGAGCACACGTTGAGAGAATGGTCCCTCGTTTGCTTTCACTTCAGTCCAAGTTCACATCTCAGATTTTCATTACACGATTTAGAAAAACGATCCGTAATAGAAACTCCATTCTCAAGTCGAAATTGCCAAGCCATATCCATCAACTATGCGAGCGATCAAGAGTCAATTAATCAATTACGATTACTTCTGGAGATTACGGTTAAAGTTTCTAATCATGTTCTTAAAATTTTTAGTCCGTACTGACGTCAAGGGTTAAAACTTTCATTTTTATATCATCAGTAATCCGTTACGACAGGCTGAAATGAATATTCTCGTAATTATATCTTGCCGAAGGTTAAAGGTCTCAATCACTCAAAGAAAATTTCTGACAGTTTTCATAAAACCCAGCTTTAAGTTTGACTTCTAACTTTTAGTTCTTTCTTTTGGCACCACTTTAATCCGCAAATCGACATAATGGACACTTGAATCCTAAAAGAAAGTGAAAAAATAGTTTGAATTATTGGAAAACTTGCGTTGACAAGTTTGAAAGGTAGGTAAAGGCCAAGGAAAAAGTCTGAAAGCAAAATTTTACTGGCCCTAGGCTCTTTTGAGCACTTCTATTCAAGTCTCTGCCCTGCAGCAGGTCCAATTTAAGTGTTACAACACTCTAACTTTTCAATTTATTCAAGTACATCGTTTACAGTTTTAGAACAAGGATTTGTTTTATATTGCAGGATGAGAGGAATCAAATCCTGACAACAAACTGCTGGCTGAATCAGGTAACACATTCCTGGACAATTATTTTATATATGATCAATTAATGGCCCATGATACTTTGCTAATGTCATGCCATGCCGGGAGGACAAAATAGATTGATTTCACTTTCCCTTGACTGAACCGAAGACAGTTTAGTCTAGCGTGACTGAAAAATGGTAGTGATAACGTCTTTATGACTTATCCTTTTGCTTTTGAGGATTCGAAAGGTTTGAGTAAAATCTCTCTCTGCTTCAACGACCACACAGGTGATTTCCTTTCAAGATGATATATTATTTGTGGACCTTATGCTAAAGTGCCACCACTGCTTGCCTGCCTGCCAAATATTCTGAGATTTGGGCCAAGGGTGGTTTTCAGTAAACTTCTGTGATCGCGGTCGGTCGTCGCTTCTTATGAAGAGAGAAAGGCAAAAACGTAACGTAAAAGAAATCAATTGAGCTTGTCGGAATCTGCATCTGCATCTGCATTGCATTGCATCCCTTTTTGTCATTTCTTCGTCCAAACCAAACCTAACCCTTACTTTTACAGGGATCTCATTATTCATCCAGATTCTTTCTTTCTTAGAACCCTCGGTGGATTTTTCAGCGAGTTATTATGCATAATCCGTTCACCCAAATTTTTACCTTTCACTACCTTTCTCTTCTCTGAATAATAAAATAAGCCCTAACCTGAGACAGGCATACTGAGAATTTGAATAAAATCAAGGGCTCAAATTTAAATATTCAACTTGATTATAACTCAATCAAATAGCAATTTCACGAAATGAATGTAGTTGCTAGAATTGATTTTCACTGTGAAGTCGAGTTTGAACTGGAATCTAGGTCAATTGACTCGATAAGTGGGTAGGTCGTGACTATTAATTGAAAATTTCTTACTCCTTAGTAGCTTTAATTTGAGTACCTTCTACATAATGAGACGACTGAACCGGATGTACAAACGGATATGTAATAATGTACCGTAGAAATAAGATCACGTTTCTAAAACTTATTAATGGGGTACCCTTGTGACTTGAGACTTGTATGAACCCTAAGTTCTCCGTACTTGCCTAAGTTGACATTTACTCAGAAAAATGAATATGATTCCACTATTTCATGGTGAAAGTTTTGAGTGATTCGCTATGGCTATGACTACGATTATGCCATGCTGGCTTATGGCTAATGTGACGATGACTCTTACCGGGGTTCTTTTCTTGGATATGATAATGAATATGACTCTCAAACTTTCACCGTCAACGTCAAGTACCCCATAGTTCAATTCATTATTCTGAAAAACTTTTAATCCATCAAGTCTGAGTCGCGCCGAGCGAGACGAGAGAAATTAGCCCTATACTACGACTGACTACTCATTAATTAGAATCAATGGTTCTGGCATTTAATTGACGATAGTGTCTAATGAATTGAACTGAAGAGGAATTAATTTCATTTAATTAAATTTGCATTGCTCCTTCCTTTTCTTATTGGGTGCATAACAGGATTCATCATTAATCTTCCACGGCTCAATATTAACTCCTGGCATCCAGAAATTAGACTAGGTCTAGGTTTTTAAATTAGAATCTGCAGATTTAGGGTAATGTAGAAATTAAATAGGTAAAAAAAGAAGCATCACATGGGGAAAATAAATTATTTTTATTCTGTCAAAAGATTCCTGGGCGGGTGGGCGCCTTTCCCTTTTGTCGGCGACAAGAACATAATAAAATACGTAGTGGGGTAATTTTCTTATGAGATTTTTATACTTTGTGTAAATATTTGTACAGATGTGGATGGACTACAGTTTGCAATGGAATTCTTCTGAATATGGAGGAATCAACGTAATTCGCATCCCTGCTGATAAAGTCTGGAAACCAGACATCATTCTCTACAACAAGTAAGAAAAGAAAGCTTTCATTATGTAATGCTTACGTACTTACTTCTTTTCTACACCTTTTATGTTAACTTCCTGTAGCAAAGTTTTCATATAAAATAGTTCTGCCATAAGAGTTAACTACTTGTACTACTTTTTATGTTCTGCTTCAGATTAACCTGAATAAGAAAAACGTTTACACGAGAACCTGACAATCATTTTTTGAAGCGTTATTATTTAAGAACGTTGCGTTGCTGAAAAGGAGTTATTGCTACTTTGGATTTTAATTTCTGCATATTTCAGTGGAAAATAAATCTACGAGTTTAATAATCCCTATTGCAAAAATTTACATGGGAATTTGTGCAAAATATTTGAAATTTCAATGAATTTCTATATCACCCAACTTTCTCTGCTATTCAGAAAATTCCTCTGGGTGAAAAATGACTCCATTTGTAAGCAATAATCATAAAATGCAACTTATTGTTCCCCTTTTGAAGTAAGTAGAGCTCCAGGAATTATAGACTTGTATTACTAGTGAGGTCTAGAGTAATTTTCATCTCCTTAAAATAAATTATTCCAGGACTGTTTTAAGATCTGGTTTTCTGCATACGTTACGTGGTTACGTGGAAGACTAAGCTTAAAGCGCGCCTGGAATTTTACATACTTAAACTGTTCTCTTTTCCTTTTGTTGTTAACGAGTACAGTGCAGACAGTCAATACAACTTGGCAATTCTGAGCACGAACGTGATTGTTCGCTCATCTGGAAATTTGACTTGGCTCTCTACTGTTATCTTCAAGTCATCCTGCCAAATTAATGTGGAATACTTTCCTTTTGATGAACAACAGTGTGACATGAAGTTTGCGAGTTGGACCTATGACGGATTCCAAGTAAGTCTCTCTGTTCATTCCTAGAAAAATTAAAATAAAAATTAAAAAAAGCTTTGTGTATGCGTGCGAGTGTGTGAACTTTCCGGTTGTCAGAAAAATGCAAATCTGAATCTGTCATTGAAGCTTTCTTCTAGCCCAAAGAATGAGTGTGTCTGAAAGCTCCTAAATTTCTCGACCTCCCGAGTTTCTACAAAAATTTCGGTGAAGGTTGTAAAAACAGGAAATTGTAACAGACTAGATGGGGTGGCTGACAGGTGACAAAAGCAGGAAATAGGAATAAAGAACGGGAATAAATAGTTTGTTTAATCCTATCAGAACACTTTGCAGTTCCATTTTGCCTTTACGTTAAGTTAAATTTTGTCTAGATCGTTTTCTAGGCGCACGCCAGGGGTAACCTATGCTGATTTAACGCTGACTTGGGCTAACCTGACCTGACCTGAGCATGGCCATTGGAGTGCCCAACCAAAGTGGGGTCTTGTAGTCTCAAGTGAATGATAGTTTTTGTCAGATTCGGGAAAAAAACTGATTTTCAGTCTGTCTATTTCTCTGAATCTAGGTTTTGTTAGCCAGTGTCAACCTCAGAGACNCTTGTAGTCTCAAGTGAATGACAGTTTTTGTCGGATTTGGGAAAAAAACGATTTTCAGTCTGTCTATCTCTCCGAATCTAGGTTTTGTTAGCCAGTGTCGACCTCAGAGACTGTTTTAACCAGAGATATTAAATTAGGCTGGTATGAATTACTACTTCCCATATGATTTGCTTTGACCTTTTAGGAAAGTCCATGAATAAGTATTACCTCATATTTTTGTGGCTGTTTTGTGTTAGATTTGTGCATTAGACCATGAGGCAGGACAGGAAAGGGCATTCAATTTAGACCTGTGTAAACTAAGCTCCAGGTTCAGACTTTGGATGAATAATGCACTAAGCTAGGCTATAGCCATAACCNTGTGTTAGATTTGTGCATTAGACCATGAGGCAGGGCAGGAAAGGGCATTCAATTTAGACCTGAGTAAACTAACTAAGCTCCAGGTTCAGACTTTGGATGAATAATGCACTAAGCTAGGCTATAGCCATAACCTGAACAACGTTCGGTTCACTGATATTTTCCAGACGAGATACTAGACACAGGGCCCACGCATGGTTTGACACATCAGACAAGGAGGCCAACAAGAACAGACTACTTGTTTTCCTATTCCCTGAAATACCCGCATTCTGCGCAACAATGAACGAATGTTTACTATATCTGCACTGCGTTTTCTCCCAGATGAACAATTTAAAGACATTCTAATCTAATGCTCCTTGGCTTAATAGGATTTCCACCGAGTTTAATTTCCCTTACGCCTTAAGCTGGCTATAGCCATAACCTGAACAACGTTCGGTTCACTGATATTTTCCAGACGAGATACTAGACACAGGGCCCACGCATGGTTTGACACATCAGACAAGGAGGCCAACAAGAACAGACTAGTTGTTTTCCCCTTTCCCTGAAATACCTGCATTCTGCGCAACAATGAACCAATGTTTCCTATATCTGGACTGTGTTTTCTCCCAGATGAACAATTTAAAGACATTCTAATCTAATGCTCCTTGGCTTAATAGGATTTCCACCGAGTTTAATTTCCCTTACGCCTTAAGCCAGAGCTTAATTGTAATTAAGAACTCTGCACAACAAAATGTCAAACGTATTATCCCAAAATACAAATTTTCATAAGGTCTTATGGGTCTTGCTAACCTAGTGAAATTGTTTGAGAGCATTTTGAAATTAGTGTAGAAGATTGAGGTTTTTGGAAGCGGAACCCCCTCGCAAAATGTGTGAAGTTAGAAGAACCACAATCCAGAGCAATCTAGATTCTCTCATTAACGCTCAGCTCTGTCCTAGTCTCATTTCTAGGGATTTGGATTTTGGTTGTGGTTACTAACCTTGAGATTATATTGCCAAGAAATTATTTTCCTGACTTTGATGTCTATGCCACTACTGCTATGCCAGGGTGTAGCATTGGGTTCGAGTGGTTACGGTTTGTCAATTCAACTGCACTACTATAGTACAGCATACTATTCATATTTCCCAATGTAATAATTTTCGTTAGGAAATTTCTGAAAATGAAGAAAGGTTCCAGGATGTAGAGACCTACTAGAATCCCGCATCCGCATTCAGGGGAGGAAGATTATCGGATTCTCAAGATTTCAGGGAGACTGAGTGTTTTGACTGGGTTTCGACGTGCCTATGTCAGTAGTACAGTACTTACTACATTTGTCAATTTGTAGTGTACCGTACGTACATACATACATGGAGAAAATATAACAAGCGGAGGAGTCCAGAAATATTTTGAACATAAATGAAAAACGACATCCGGGTAGGTTAGGTAAGGCAAGTAAGGGTTGACTGATTTCCTCTTCACATTTTCTTATCCTGCCTTGGTGGTGCAGTGGAATAGGCCAGGCGTTTGGACCAAATCGTGACAAATTCAATTCGTGTCTTCTGTAAGAATTTTTGGAGTTTTCTTCCCTCCTACTCCCCTGACTTGCCCCCACGACACATACACATTGCCTTGCCTTTGCTTTTACTTTCTCCCAGACTAGCATTTCTTTCAAAATGAGTTTTCTTCAGTCAGTTCTAATTAAATCAACTTTGACGGCTTAAGTTTTATCGAAAAGGTGAGTCGAACTCGAAACATTCCTTCGATTTTCTTGTAGTCAGCTTGTTTTTATCCATTTGGCCTGTTCGAATTGGCATTCCAGCTGTGTGTTATAAAAGTTAGATTATTTGCACATTAAAAATATGTAAAGGGCATTTCATTCCTAACTATAAATTCTGCCCATAATTAAAATCTCCTCACGGCATTTGCTCATTTATCATAGCCAGGAGCCTGCATGGCATCATTAAAAATAATCCCCGTCGTGTAGAAAACGGTCGGAAATGTAAATTGCTACACGAGTCTGCAATTTGTAACAATGTACTAGTAAAGGGAGACCTAGCTGTGCCAAAATTATGACAACGATCGAAGGGGAAGAATATGTAAGGGTTTGAGTTTGAGGCGGACGTAATCTATGAAATGACTATTGTACCAAATCCGGTCCAGCTACATTTACGTACAACGTACTGTACTGGACGGAAGGAAGAACGAAATGGGAGAAATAACTGATGATAGCATTACTTGCTCCATTGCGGCACGGCTTTAGGAAAAATTGAACGCTTAGAAATGAGAAAAACAGGAAAACCAGATGGTTTCACCACTAGGGAGAGGATGAAAAGAGGAATATAATGTGGAGCAACAAAGTATTGGAACAATACCAATAATTCTTGTATTCTTCTGTAGAGTTTTCATGAACAAAGGATTTTAAATGGGGAAAAGTTTTCTTCACACAAATCCTATCCTTGTGTAAAAGTATTTGTAGAAACTGAGCTTCGGGCTTGCTTGAGCATGAATTGTAAGTTCACTTACCCTACAAAATCCTAAAAATGTGTCCAGATTTGATAGCAGCTTTCAAAAAAGTTTTGGCCAAATAAAGCAAAACTTGACGACATACTAATTCTTTGACTAAAGCCAATAGATAATGAAGGGCTCGTGACATGACTCGTCTAGTCTCGTCTACTTTTTTTAATAAACTCTTCTACAAATTCCTAGAACCTAGGGCTAGAATAGAAGAATCCTATTTTCTTCGCTGGCCTAGTTGACAAATGAAAGGAGGATCCATTCGTGGTAAACAATTCCACACACGTTCATGTCTAACAAACTTTTTGAAATCTCTACTTTTACTTTTTTTTTGACAATTTCTTTCAAATGAAGTTTTAAAATGTCAAGAGTGAGAGTGAAGCGTGTGTTTAGTATGCGCCACGTGCAGAGGAAAGAATAGCGTCTTCAATCCGCTCCATCCTTCTTTGCCAAATCCTTTTGTCTTCATTTCCTCCGTTCAGGAATAAGAGTCCAAGTCCAAGCCTAGTTCTGCAGAATTTTTCAACTCTTTCCTTTGTAAGTTGCAGCAGCTAAAACATCACAAATTAGTAACCATTCATCCAATCCAATTCAAGACTTTTGTAGAATAGCAAATCATGAAAGAGAATTCTGGATGAAGTAAACCTTAAGATTAAGCTAACTCAGCAGCTGATGCCTAACATAGGCTTGATCCATCTTCTGCTGAAACCACATTGCATGCAGTTTTTATTTTGATTAATCTTCAAGTTTTCTTTGCTGCAAGAAAAAAAATTAGGCATATGCATCAAAAATACTAACTAACCTGGTAGATAAGCGTAAATCACTTTTTTCAGAATTTTAACAAGTCAAATTCGTACCATGTCTTCAACCCCATTGCCATTGCTTGAATTTCTGTATGGTAAATCGTCCAGAGGAATTTGATGCCAAAGCCATACACTAGACTATTGGCGTGACACGTACAGGGGAATGAACTAACTACACAAGGCATGACGGGGTAGGGAGGAAGTAGAATTGTGTCAATGCGAGTAGAATTTTGAGGTTTCTCGATTTCTCCCTCATTTCATTTTCATTCATCACATCATTTCACTCTCACTACCTCGTTTCGTTTCGTTTGCTTATGTCCCTTGGCATTTGTTGCTACTGCATGGCATTTTCTACCTAGTGCTCTGCTTTCTTTTCATCTTTAGCCTCTCACCATCCCTTGCTTCCTCCTACTTCCTTTTCTCGTTACTTGATAGATATGTACATAATTCAAGTGTAGACGATAAAGTCCAAGAAAAAACCTTCCTCTCCCATGGCATTGTACAACTTTAATATTCTTAGCACTAGCATGGATTTTTATGAGGTGCACGTTTGAGGTTATTCGCAGTGTTTAATATTTCAGGTCAGTCTATTTAGGTCAATACAATGTGCATAGAATATCAGAATGAATGGTAGGAATCATTAATTAGAAGGCTTAATTATTTCTAGCGTTAATTTGAATTGCAATAAGTTGCAACAATTATGCATAGAGCCTGCACATTTGAATAATAAATTGATTCAACCAGCTTAGTAACTGCAAAATGCATTATGTATTAATATTCATATTCATAACATGGGCATTCCAGATTGTAATCTACACATTAGATTAATTCCTTTAGGGGAACAACGAAAAGCGGAACCATTTCCTCGATTGAGCCTTTGGGCTATAATGCTAATACATTTTTTATGTAGTACCGGTACGTGCTTCCGTTATTAGTTGCATTTGCCAGCAAATGCATACCAAAATTGAAAGCAAGCGTTCTAGGTTCTGATTCTGCTAATTCCCATTGGGGGTTTCGACATCAACTACAGCTACAAGTGTTGATTTGAATACTGGAACAGATTTAATGGAAATATTTTGTTTTCCCTTTACTTTTACGTTGAGGATTCACCACTCCTCGCTTGTTACATATTTTAGATCGCAGATTCATTTTTCATGCAGAAAGACGGAAATAGAATGTCAAGCTGAATATGAGTCAAAATGTAGACAAAAACGTAAAAGTTATATTTTCCTTCGAAGTGAATTTTGTGAATTGAGAAAGCATGAAATGAACATTTGAGTTGAAGAGTCTCCTTCACAAAGTAATAATGGATTGAATTTTGAGGAAGAAGAAGAAAGATGAGAGCCATCAAAAGTAAGCAAAAGGATAAAGAGCAAGTAAGCAGACGATGATAGCTCCGTGGGACGCTTTCAAAACTTCATAGCACGCTGGGCCTTACGATTCGGTGTTTGTCAAGAAGATATAAAACGAACAGAGTAGTAGTTTCATCAACCCACTCCTCAACCTTTATCTTCAGTCAAAGAGAGTTTAGTTTATTCTTGAACTATCCGATATTACCTTTAGCGTGTTTACATAAAATATATGTACAGATGCGTGTGTGTGTGTGTGTGTGTTGTGTGTGTAACACTATCAGTTTCTTCGAATCTTTGCCAAATCCCCGTACTTACATTGTGATACGTTTCACTCGACTCGGCTTATTGGAAATATTAACAAAGATACCCGAGACAGACAGACGCAGGCATCTCTCATCCTTTTAGCTTTCACTTGCCATTTAGAATTTAAACCCTGTCCTATGCATACGTACAGGATGCGCGAAAGGGGGTTGCCAAATGCAGATTTTTTGTTGTAAATAATCTGACGCGAAGTATCCAACCGGCTAATCAGTTAAAAGCTACGATTCTAGTACATGTTTACGGAAATTTAAGAACGTATGAAAGTAGCGTACAAAAGGAGATTGAATTACGTATTACTTATATCTACAAAAAAAGTCACACCATGTGTTCACTTCCCAGCTGCACAATTTCACACGATACGCAATACGCAAACTGTAAAAGTAGGACGGACTGGGTTCCAATTTTAGGAAAATGTAACTGTTAGACTTGAAAAATGATATATTTGGTCTGTAATTAAAAACTATTAGAGGAATGAAACATGGAGAAAGAGGCAAACTGCATTCGAGATAATATTTATGTGAGGAATTTCTCTCAAAGGAGATTTGAGTTTCCAGAATATTTATTTTCACGTCTGTGTGTGAAAGTGCGTCCTTTTTTCTAACTGAACTAAACTGAAAGCTTTGGCTTGTTCTCGAAACAAATAAATAAAAATGAGAAACATAGAATATGCTTACAACTTATGACGGTTAGGACATAAGTAGACAGAACAGAAATAGTAGCATGATTCCAAGTCTGTTCTTGTGCTTAGTCTGACTGAGGAAGACAGAAATAAGTGGAGTGAACAATATGTAAGTAATTCATCTCTGAATGGATTCTTTTTTCTTTCTCTCATAACTCGTGTAGGTCAATTTGGTGATTCAGACAGAGGAAGGAGATTTGTCAAACTACGTGAGCAATGGAGAGTGGGATTTGATTCTGATGGAGCAAAAACGCCATGTCGTCTATTATTCTTGCTGTACAGAACCTTACCCGGATGTCACGTATTCTATTGTCCTCAGACGGCGGCCACTTTTCTACGGTAAGCAGAGGAGACAAAATCAGTTCTTAAATGTATCGACAGACAAATCACCTTTTACTCCACTGCCTCCCATAACTACCTTCGAAATAACTTAGTATTTTTTTGTAATTATAATTATCACAAGATCCAAGTCACGGTTCCACTTCATGGAAAAAAACTCCGTCTTCCAGAAATTTTCCACTTGTGTAAATTTCAATTATTTTTTATCTAACTCGATTCATCACTGCGTTCCAATTAAAATTCAAACCAAATGTCAATCCAAACGTCATCGTACAGTAGTCCTTTGAACTTTATTCAAATGTTTTTGACTCATCAAAGCAGAAGTTGTTTCTGTTTTTATTCTGCCAACTCAAGTTTTAATTTTGTAAAAAAATATGAAGGATAGGATGCAAACAAGACTTTTGAGATGGTGATGATATTGATTAATTCATTGTCCATGGCAGACCAAGCCCAAGGCCTAGGGCCACGGCCACCCATCCAGAGTGTTAAACGAAATCTTTCTCATTCTCACATAAAACATAAGTTTTGTTCTCTTTTGCTCTTTCACACAGTTTTCAACTTGATTCTGCCATGTGTTCTCATCTCCGGTTTGGCACTTCTCAGCTTTTACATGCCGTCAGACTCTGGGGAGAAAGTGACACTCGGGATTACAACGCTGCTTTCCATGACAGTTTTTCTCATGGTGATTGGGGAAAGTATGCCCCCGACGTCGGAGAAACTTCCGTTAGTAGGTAAGGCAAAGCAAAGCACAGCACAGCGAAGCATCTTCCTCTCTCCATATCTTTCTCTTTGTTTTTATGTACACAAAGTCAAATTCAAATACAAATGCAAATGCAACTCACTCAGTTTCTTACATAATGGATTAGACGCACTCAAGGAACAATAATTGAATTTTCAAGGGTTAATTCCATGTAATTTGAATCAAGGAAAAACTGAAATTGCTTTTTAGGTGAGAAGGCTGGGCACAAAAAGGAAGTTTTGCAGAGTGTAGTCGGAGTAGCACTATAAATTAGCCACTTTTACCTAAGGTACAGAAAACACAGGAACATTTTTATCTGTTTATGACGTGGTAAAATAGATTGAATTTTCTGGGTCAGAAAAAAACCTATACACACTAATTTCCAATTGAAATTCAAAACATCCTACGG
>WJEZ01002199.1:0-14280 GCA_009869925.1 Thalassaphorura encarpata | reverse complement strand
TCTGCCTGACAGCACAGAGAAGTTTGAAGAACCTGTCAAAAGTAAGAAGGAATCTAAGAAAATATCCAAATCTAGTAAGAAACGAAAATCTGGAAATGAAAGTCCAGAACAAGGGAGTGTAGTTACTCCGAAAAAATCCAAAAAGAAATCCAGGCGAAGTGAAGGGCTAGAAAATGAAGATTTAGATAGCGCAATGATGGAAGAATTAGCGTTGAAATTATTACAGGGATAATTTAAAAAGTATTTTATGAAAATTTATTTTCATTTTACATTCGAGGCGTGAGTCGTGAGGTCAAATAAATTTGCTATCTATAAAGAAAATATAATTAGAATTTTCGATATACGATTTTTTAATTTGTGAGTCCATATCCGTACACCAAACCATTTCAATAAGTTAAAAAATAAATTAAGTTAAAGAGTTAAGGAACAAATTGAAAGTTCAACTCTGAAGACTGATCAATCACATTACTCGAGGAGTTATCCCCATTAGGCTCCGTCGTCGTTGTGGAAGGAGTCGTTGTTTCAGGAGTCGGTTCTGGATCTGGGTTCCAAGTCTGTTTTATCATATCAGCTCCTTTTTCTCCAATCATAATAGTCGGGGCTTGAGTATTTGATACAGGGACCTAGGAAGTTTTAAAAGAATACATAGTAAGCACTTTTAGCTGTATGTAATTAAAAACTAGTGCTAAATATGTGTAAACTCACAACTGGCATGATTGAAGCATCGATGACTCGGAGCCTCTTCATCCCAATCACCTTTAGCTGTGTGTCAACGACGGCATTCGGTGAAGTCTTTTTTCCCATCGCACAAGTTCCAACTATGTGATGAAATGTGACTGAATAGGTTCGAATATAACATTCCCAATAAGCATCACTTCGGAAAGGTACATGTTCACAGCCTGGTAGAACTGTACTCGTGAATTTTGTATTGTGCTTCTTGAAAGTCGTCGTATTCTCAGCCAGGTAGATAGCCTTCTTCGTGCCTAATGCAAAAAAAGTTGATATTGTTCATGAATTTTTCCTGCAGGGCCTAATTAATACTCACCTTCCAATAAAATTTGTAAATCTTCATCCTTTTCTAAATATTTGGGATCAATGATAGGTTCCGCATAAGGATCATTTTTGGCAAGACTCATTTCACCCCGTCCTCTTGGACGTCCAAGGGAAACAATTTGGATAAAAGAGTTTTTCCCAACTCCACTCTTATAATAATCTACAAATTCCTTTTCCTTGAGATGAAAAGCATGAGACAAGTGTTCACCGAAGCCTAAATGTGGAGAAACTCCGACAAAAAGCATTTGAATATCTGGCCAGTCCCCTTCACCTCGAGCTTTTGCGAAAGATGAGGCAAATATTCCACTGGCGTGAACTCCAGAGCTAAAATTAGATGTAAAATTTACTTTCTGACCAATTTTTGGTTCTATATCGAATTTACCTAGACAAAATTCCAGTTCCTTTTGTACTGTATTCATAGAATGAAGCAGGGGTCACATCACGGTCCAAATTACTTGCTAGTAATTCGTTATCATCCATTTCAAAAGGGCCAAGGTAAGTCGTGATATGATCTTGCAAATTTTTTCCGACTGGCAAATCAGCAATTGGGGTAATCTAAAGATATGAAAGTGAAATTAAAGCTCCATATAAATTGAAGGGTATTTTCCAACTTACCCCTAAAGCCTTGAGATCTTCTGCAGGTCCAACTCCTGACAACATGAGAATTTTGGCCGATTGAACTACTCCAGCAGATAAAATAATTTCTTTCTTGGCAAATGCATAGCGTCTTTCTCCATGTCGATCATATTGTACTCCATAAGCTTCCTTTGTTTCTTCTTTAATTAGAATCTGTGCAAAACGAAGGATCCGCTCGTGTTAATTATTATTCAGACATAATCAATTTAAGTACCAAAAGTTTCTTCTTCATTTACTTCTCCAACTTACTTTATTAACGTGAGCATATTTGTAGATGGTGAAATTAGGACGTTTCCTTGCGTTTTTAATGTAAGATCTGTAAGTTGCTTGGCGTCTTCCGTTGTTGATCGAATAATAGCAAGTGTCAAAACCTGTTGGAAGATTAAACCAAACCGTAACGCGAGCCTTAGCATGGGATCATTGAGGCAATGCAAGGTAGCAATTAGTTCATCTTCTCTGCATGCATATTTTAATTTCATACCTTCTGTATAATATCCGTTGAGGTCAGTATTGTTGTACCCCATGTCCTGTCCTGCTTGAACATAGGAGTCGGCTAAACCAGTGTAGTCTGGTTTTTGCACTTTCATAGGGCCTCCGATTCCATGAGTTTCCTCTTTTTTCAAGTAATAATAAGAACTAATCTATTTTTAACTGATTACTTTAGCCAAACTCACCAATGTTCCATTCGCCACTGTAATCTTCACTTTTTTTAAAATGATAAAGAACATTTTCATAGTTCCAACTTGGATCATCGGTTAGATTTGCCCAATTATTGAAATCCTGTGGACTTCCACGGAAATGAAGCATAAAATTAATATTTCCAGTTCCACCCAATGCCTTTCCTTGTGACCAACCGGATTGCTATGTATATTTGAGAAAATTAGTCTAAAGTTTAGTCAGTTAAAAGTTCAGACACGGCTCACATTATTTTTTAATCCAAAACAAGCGTGTTTCTGAGGTACAGTTTTATGCATCCAATCCACTTCAGGGTAATTTAAAATTGTAAACTGATAAAACCCCAAGAAACACAGCAATAATTAATTTTTACTTAAAATCAACAAGCTTCTCTGTTCGATTTACCGCAAACAAAGGAATTGATTGTAAAGGATGGGGTTCTCCGCCAGCCTCAATTAGTAAAATTTTCCAATCCGGATTTTCGGAAAGTCGATTTGCAACCACTGCACCGGCGGAGCCAGCTCCGACTAATGGAGAAAAAATTGAGCCAAAGATTTTTATGTACTAGAATTTTATTAGGTGTGAAGATTTTAAGAAAATACCCACCAACGATAAAATCAAACTCGTCGAATCCATGGTTTTGAGTCACTGTTGCCTTAAAATGATCTGCAACTCTATCTCCATTTTCCCAAATTGCTAGAAATGTTGGCATTGACGCAACGATTGAGTATAAAATTGTGACAAACCATGCTGGAGCTGCTGCACGGTTACGTAAAGGATTCCCGTAAATATTTCGCAATGCTCTTGAGAGGAACCACATTGTTACAAGGGTAAATTATCCACCAAAATTTTGAGAAATTTTACTGCTATGCGATTTTAATACTAGGGCATACGAATGTACCCAGTAGACTAGGAAATATCTCAACTGATACTGCTGCTCCGGATTGAACGCAAGACAAGATGAGACTCAATTATTTTGTTCCCGGTTTGTAAAGTAAGACCGGTTTAAGAAGTACGTACTTTATTCGCCCTCACTTTAGTTTTTTGTTTTTCTGCGACGACCAAAGGTTCAATGTTTGGAAGTTCATTATACATGCATGCAAAACATTTCTCAGAGTCTGAGGTCAAAGTCAGCCTTGGTTTTTTGTCTACGGATGCTGCTCTTTCATTTTAATGATCTCTTTGCGCCAGAGGAGAACAAGAATGAGAATAAGAATAACAATCCCGACATTGCCATTGCATGGCAGTACCTGGAGGGGCTTAAACTCTTAAACCAGAAGGAAGATCAAGCAGGTGGATTGGAATTACAAAACATTGTTACCATTTGGTTGGAATTTGCATGCATGCTTATGACATAACACAATAGAATACACAAGACGAGTTTACGTGGTGCATTTTCTAAGTCTTATTTATTATGCGAAGCGTGTTGCGTGTGATTCAGATGCAATTAAATCAACTTTCGCTTGAGGCGGACCTGCACAACAATTTTCTGAAGAATTTAAATGGTTGTTTCTTCCAATAACAATTTTTAAATCCGCAAGTTCAGCCTATTATTTAGATAAATCTACACGAAATTCTTATAGTAAGAAGTGCAAGGGACAATTTTTTAAGTTTTGTCATTGTTTTTTTCACCAATTGACTTTACTCCTGACCTATCTTCAGAGCAATGGCCCAACCAGACTTGGGTTGAAGAGTATATCCATCCTTCAAAACTTCACCACCCACATGCCCTGCAAACATGACGGATTTGTATATTTTCTCAGCATCTTTTATCGTGACATCGACTTCAACAATCCCAGAAGTAATATTATCAATGTCAATCTTGGGCCAAGGGGAGCCTTTCATTGGATTTCCTTGCCATGTTCCGTTCTTATCAAAAACTGAAAATGCGGTTATCCAACCACTGACGTAACTTGGTCCGGAGCCCTCTGCTCTGTAATCGCAAATTTTTTGCCAGAAATCCTTGTCGACTTTACCTTGTTTTGCCTTAATAAAATTCTCAACGATTGGCTCTAACATTTTGACCCATTTGGATAAATCGTATGATTTGAGTTTCTTCAATTTCTGCTTTATTTTCTTCCAGTCATCAACTGTCCCAAGCAGAGTCACGGATGGAATTCCACACAAGAGGTTCAAGTTGTAATTAAAATATTCCTTCATAGTTGCCATTAAAATGACCCCAGCTGTGAGTTTGTCATCTCTTGTTGAAGTTGTAAAATCTGGGATAACCCAATTCTTAACTTTTTTATCAATCAAATTTTTATGGATTTGTTTAGTCATCAACTCAACAAAGAGATCGTAGGGAGCATTGTCTAAGGTTCCAACGATGCCGACTTCCAATTCTTTCTTTCCTTGGAAATTTACAAATTTATCCCGATATTTCTCAGCGTTTGCATTCATGTAGAATGAAAATTGGGTCAGAATTCCAAGCCAAATGTCATCAGGGCGGAGGATAAGATTATGGTGATTGTTGTAAGCTGCAACTACAGTCCAAATGAGTCCGTTTGGGGACTCCTTAACGTTGTTGTTGAATTCCATGGATTTTAGAATTTTGGAGTATTCAGAATAAAAATCCTTATTAGGATTCAGCCGAGTTGGCAATGGGTCCTTGTTTCGACCCCAGTTCTTGTGCTCCTGGACTAATTCTGCTTTTTTGGAACATGTTTCAAATTTTGTTGGATTTCCAGGGCCTACAGCGGGTTTAGCACAATCGCCTTGCCCTATTAAGAATAGAATATAATTTTATTTAGACTACAGTGAGTATCTATAAAGTTCTACGCTTGTTTAATATGATAAATGACACTTACAGGCGAAGGCGCAGAGAATGACCAACGCTCTGGTGGTCCACATTGCTAGTTGGTACTAAGATTTGGATAGAGTTTTAGTTTTAGTCAAACCTCTAATCAATTTATGACTAATATTGGTGGTACGTCGGCCTAAGTTGTAGTTTAGAAAGTAGTGAGAAGGTTAGCTCAATCTAAACAATATGACCATGAGCCACATGTACGTTGAAATTTTATGACAAGTTTCACTTCAAGATCAAGGACACTTCATGTGTATTTTAGGTTAGTTTAGTTTCTGAATCCAAATCATGATTATCTTGATGTACCTGAAGAATTGTTAATGTTAAATAACTTGTAGCTTTTAATAATGTGAATGGTCCTTAGAAAATACGAGTCCAAAAGCAATGCCCCCAATGTAACAGTAACAGTGAATCCAGCAATGGGCATGCAAGTTAATGTAATAAAATTAGTTAAAAAATAGTATATACGTGCTACAACTTAAGTTTACTCACATGTGTATTAATTCTTGTCTCGAGTGAAGTGGTAGAGCTCGGAATACTGTCTCAAATTTCGAGTTCAAGCTTTTTGTGTGTTAATCTTTGCAAGGAATAAATATATTCTAGAACAACGATAAAATTGAACATGGTTAATTTATTTCGATTTGTTTAAAATATTGACATAAGTATATTGACTGAGTAGACAGCTTAATTCTAATTAGAACATATTTAATAAGTAATATTTGGTTGAAGATTATTTGACCATGAGAGCTTTCTAGCCGATTTCAGAGCGTTGCAGTGGGGCGTCCTGTTCATTTTGAATTCAAAGAAATCTCAGCTTTCACTGTGCTTTCGCTGATTCTATTTGTACTCAGACCTACTAAGATTCAAGACCAAAGATGTATCTGTTTTCAAATGTACAAATAATAGGGCCAATAAACAAAATTGAAAACGGCAAATGCTAAGGGAAATGCAAATCTGCAAGTCTCATCGATGGTTCTTGCTAAAAAGACATCTTCCTCTGGTCTCAAAGGCTCGGCGCAATGCAATGTTCCTTCAATTGAAACGATTGGGTTTTCTATTCCACCACTACTCAAACTGTGGTTAAGAAATGCATCGCGGTGAAATTTTGCTCTTTCACTTTGTTGACTCGCTTGCTAAAAAATTATAGGCAAATGTCAAAACTTTTAAGACCTACTGGCTAACATATTACCTCATTTCCAGTTTTTCTTTTAATCATGAATTGATGGTAATCCTTCCTCCATAAATAATTTACAACCGTGAACTCGAGTAGGGCCAAGAATACGAAACCTTGAGAAATTTGTGGTTAGATTTTGTTATGTTAACTTTAAAAAAAGAAGCTTACCCGTGCAAGTTCCCATCCAAACATCGATTGCTTTGACGTAGCTGGCTTGTGGTAGATTTTCTTGGATGTCTATTGTATAAAATTAATAAATTGTTAATTTTAAACGTACTTCACACATAAAATGGAAGCACACGACAGATATTAGTTAGGCAATCCAATTGTATTATGCACACAGTTTGAACAAATACAGCAAACAGAAATTAAAAAGCAAATTACATTTCCAGGATGATTATGATTAATTAGCATTTTCAGCATTTAACACGCATTTGAACGGGACAAGCGAATGCGGCATACTTTAGCATCAAAGGTAAAGATTTTTATGGTTCACATACCTAACTCTAGAGGAACTCCGACGTACACTAAGGAAAGCAACATGATTAAAATTAAATTAGTTTGGAATCAATTCCTTCCTTCCACACGACAAGTATGATTTGTCTTGGCTTTTGCTTGAGGCCTATCTACGGGCTGGCAAGGGTGCGACTTAAATTAGTACGTTGGCACCCTTGGGCGCTAAAAGTGTATAAAAATGTATTACTGTATGTAGGTGCTCAGATAGATAGATAGAGTAAATAAGTTTGAGAAATTGCACGAAAAGGAAAGAAAGCCAAAAGTAAATACGTATGATATAATTATAAGAGATAGGAGAAAGGGCACTTGGTTTGGTGCATTTTCTCCAGAGAAAATTGGCAATGGAAAAAGTCAAAAGAGAGAAAGTTGAAAAGAAGAAACCTACTCGTGGATTTGGAAGAGACGGTGAGTAGAGTTGTGACTCCAAGAGTAACTCGTCCAGGTACACTGTTAACATCCATCCAAAAGCTCACCCAAGATATTACCACCATGAGGATTGTGGGCAAATAGCTTTGAACTAAATGGAAGCCAAGAGAGCGAGACAAATGGAAAGAGGCTACGATGCAACTGTAGTTCCCTGAAATACATTTATAAAAATTACCTATATAGGTAAATTTGGGATTCTTTGTGAAAAGTATGAGTAAAAGCCAGACAAATCTCAATGCGGGTAGTTTATCCTAATAAGGAAAAAAAAACTTTATTATGCAAAGTTATTCGATCTTGGCAGAGTGGCATAAAATTTTATTTTTTCCCTGTGAATAACTCTAATTGAAAGTTATTTTATGAGATTATTTACGAGTCGAATTCGATCGCCCTGGTTAGAGTCTGGCAATATTTTAAAGTCCTAATTTGAACTGATACATTGTAGAAGTACCTTGGCTCATAATTTCTAATACGAATTAGTTACTAACCTATTTGCCCAACGGATACACAATTGTCTGCAACAATTCCTTCCATTTCAAATTGAGACATTCCATGATTCGCTGTTGTTATCGGACTGTCACCCTTCCACATGAGAATTAATTCGTCAACTGTTTTTGAGACTGTAGGAATGCGCAAGGGAAAAAATATTCGTTAAAGATTTGTATGTCGTCACTTATATTGAGGAATTCAAATATTACTTACAGCTAGCAACTTCCATTGTACAAGTTTGTCGATCCAGGGGAAACTTTGATAAATCCATCATACAAGAAAAAGTTGCTCTTAACCTGTTAATCAATACAAATTCTTCATTGATTTTAATTTGACTGAAGAAATTGTTAAACAAAATGCAAGGCAAGGACTTATGGAGAACTCGTATAAAATGTTTAATTCAGAGTTTTAATCTGGCCCAGATACTTTGTTTCTCATTTAATAAACCGTGTGTGCAAATTCCCAATGAAAAATTACATCTACTCAGCTCTGAAAGATTTCGAAGATAAAATGTTTCATTAGAAAGAAGAGTCTTCCAAATAATTGAAAAGAATTCCAAGAGACGAAAAAGTAATTAATCTTTCTCGCATTCATCGCCAAATGTTTTCTATTTTCCAGCAGAGCATCGAAGATAAAATGCTTCATTAGAACGAAGAGTCTTCCAAATAATTGAAAAGAATTCCAAGAGACGAAAAAGTAATTAATCTTTCTCGCATTCATCGCCAAATGTTTTCTATTTTCCAGCACAGCACAGTCGTCATTGTCAAAGCCCTTCTTGCTTCATTTGTGCTACTTTCGGCAGGGTATAGGAAAAGAAGGCTTTTTTATTGCTTAGAAAAAGAGACAAAGGAGTTCTAGATTCTTATGTAAAATGCAAATTACCCCCTGATCGGCTCAGCTCTTCAGTTTTTCAGAAAAAAATTAAGTAGGATGAATAGAGTAGATCAATATTGAAATCTCAGAAAGACTCAGACAATTTCATTTTCTTTGCTTTGCTTATACTATACTAAAATGAAGGGAGATAGTAAAATCGCAGGAGCAGCAGCAGCAGGTTAATAGGTTTTTCTTCAACATACTTTTAGACTGTGGCATTATTTTAGTAAGAAGTGCCAAGGTACTTCTTACCTCTTACTAAAATAATATTAGCGAGCGAGGAGATGACTTGAGCCAGCCTAGCCAGCTAGCTCAACCCAGTCACCCTGACAAAAGAGACTTGAAGATAATAAAACCAGCAAGGCGTAGAGAATCCAATGTGAAAGAGAAAGTAGTAAAACCCAGAGAAATTTAACGGAAGGGCTGACTCAGGACTTATCTGCGTTTCTCCCATATGTGAAAATTGTTAATATGTAAAGGAGATGAAGTTCCGGGATGACTGTAAACGGAAATGCCTTACGTACGTGTAACCATGGAACGTTGAATTTTCATTCAAAATTCAAAGCACGATGTGCAAAGTGAAAGTCTATTAAACCCCCTCAACCCGCAGTTGGTTTGTCTTATCTCTGTTGAGTGACAATGGAACCACCATCAATTGTTTGGTTATGGGAAAAACTAAAATTCTACCAATTTTTGTATTTGCATTCCAAATTCCTGAATTCTTAAAGGCAAATGCATACAAATGGTCCGATTACAAGGTCACATACCTTAACATATAAAGAATCTCTCCTCCAGGGTGAATTCGAACCAAGAAATTGGGAACTGTGACAAATTGAAAATCAGCTTCTTTAGCATTTGGGGAAGTAAACCTCAGGTTTCCAAATTGCTTTGACAAGGTTTGGATCGTTCAGGTCCAAGGGTTGTAGCAGATCCTTGTGCTTCAATCGCTCATCACTCCATCGTTGTCTCAAGTATAGGTCCACTTTATAATCCTGCAATGCAAATCATAGGCATTCAAAAACAATTTAAGTGAAGATATAGTGTGAGGCAAAACTTTACTCGTTCTCCTCAGACAAATTAAACCATAAAGTAATTCTCGTTGCATAAAGTAATATTTTATTCTAATCTAATGTATTCCAAGATTTGAGTTTATAGCCTAGCTTCGTATGAGTCAATTGCACTCGAGAGGCTTCAGGAACTAATGTGTGAAAATCCGTGCCTTGGAGAAAGCTATAGGCATTTTGTATCCAAAGAAGATCGCTCGTATATCCTTTCAATGAAATTTAAGAGAAATATTGTCCTAACAATGAAATTATATCCTAAGGCCAATTTTGCATTAATTACTGTGTTAAATAATTGAATATTCTTTAGGTAGGTAAATTGAAACGAGTATTCTGTTAGTGTGAATATTATTACAATATAGTAATAGTTCAAATTGCGCTAGAAGAGTGAAAGCCATAAATTCCGCAGCGATAGAGCGGTTTGCCGTTTGTCCCATTCGCTTCGCCAAGCAAAATTGTTTCCGACTCATCGTTTGAAGAAAGGAAGTGAAAGTGTTTCATGCGAGTCTCTTGTGGGGTTGAAACTTATCCCTATAATCCGTCCTTACCATTGTGAGAGGATTAGGTGATCCAAAGTTCCTCACAAAGAGCTCACAGAGGACTTGAGTGGGCGTAGTACTGTCTGTAAATAAAATGAGAGTGATTCAGACGAGGAGACGTAATTTACGACTTTAGGTTTTTCTGAAGGATTCGGATGACACAATACACTACACAACATAGGGTAGCACTTTGAAACAATAACAAAACTCAAGAGTCGTCGATACAAATAGAATAGGGTTTTCTTACTGAGGTGATTTGTGGGCGTCGCACGTCTGTCATACCCTTGGAGTAGTTCATCCAAAATGGCAAGGTCTTGTAGCCTTGCTGAGGATCTGGTGGAGAAAGTTTAGAAAGTGCAAATGAAAAGTCACGGTTCACACTAATAGGGGCGAGAAGTATTGAGTCATTCTCCTTTTATTCCCACCTTGGATGCATACGTGGTCAAGGAAAACACTTAAACAAATTACAGTCCAAAAAATAAATTAAGATCACCCCTAGGGTCCTTTTCAGTCTTTGTAATATGTTTAAGGTATTTTATTCTGAATGCTAGAATTAATATGACATTCTTATTCCTTTCCTCATTTGTCGTAATGGAAAGATGTGGCTTGGCCTAGCCTAGCCTAATCAGAGCCCCAGGTTGTCCCGTCCCGAGCCCGACTCGCGACAGCAGTCCTGTCCCATACGAGTTCTTGAAATTAGAATGCAAAATGTAATTGAGACTAGAGAAAATACTTTACCTTGAGCATAGCATAGGTAAGTCTTACGAGAGTCTAGAGAAGCCAATTACTGGACAAGTATCATTTCTCATTCCACAGATTTTAATTAAATGTTCAGAAATACACTAGATGCAGTTTAGTGGGACTCCAGACGGTACTGACCCAAACCTACTTTCTAATAACAGAGAACTGTGAGTAAAGGTGGTAATAAAATTATCAACCGTAACGACAACACTTGGCTTTTGGCTTTGCTGCATTTTGTGTTGTGAGTTTGACGCATACATAATCATCAGTCTCCTTTGCTGGTTTCTTATCGATACTATATTTTAGCCCCAAGCTTTAACCGTCCAGAACAACAAGAATTATTTTCATTTTAGGGGGTTAAGAAGGAATTTGCTGCTTGTATGGAGATTCGCATTGTTTACTGAAGTTGGACAGTTCTGCCGCCCAGAGCTAAATTCTCAAATTTCATTAAATAGAAACAAGTTTAGGCAGGTTGCTCTCTCCCAAAACCAAACCAAAAGTATTTAAACAAAGTTTGCTTTCTCCTTCACGCTCTTTGCTAGCGCGTATCAGGTTTCCAGGCTCTTTGTGATTGGGATATGCTTGCTTTTTGCCTGTATTAAAATCAAGAGCTTGTCTACTTTTTTTGGATAAAATGATGAGAGTAGTTTGCGAGACCGTACGAAAGAGATTGGAGACTCATCTAGTAATATTTATAAATCTATCTGGCCAGAAATGAGAGTGATGAATCGGAATTAGAACTGAATACTGCCTGAGAAATGCTAAGTTCAAGAATTTCTACATATTCCATTCGCACCTTTGCTAAAAACAGGTCAATAATGTGTTTTATCTCGAAAATGTACTCCTCACGCACAAATGGTTAAAAGATCAAGCTTTCTGGGTGAGTAGATAACAAAGTAGTCGACAAATCCAATCAGATACTTATCGAACGCTAGACTTAGCATTTCCAACCGATTTGATAAATCTAAATTGGAAGAGGATTTTATATAAAAGAAATAAGATTTATCGACCTTGCCAGTTTAGTTACGTCTTCTAAAATTAAGTATTCGAACATTTGTGCCAAGCCAAGCCAAAGCTTGAAACGATTTCCCCAGCATTTGTAATTAAAAAACTTGGGAATTTAGTTGAATATAGGCCAGAGGCAAAGGCAAAAGAATAAGATTAGGGCAGAGCAGAGCCGAGCCAAGAACATTTTCTACTTCGACGCTTTCTTTTCCTCCGTTTATGCAACACCCGTAGCGTAGCTCACACGCTGTCCACTTTCCCTATTTCTCAAATTTCCAACTGTGCTCAAACTACACATGCAACTTGAGCCTGCTTCTCCGCAAAAAGTTTTCTGTTCGTACATAAGTTTAGATAAAAAGTCCAAGTCTATGCTGTAATAATTAATAATCGTTCCTAATTGCTTCTGAATGTGAAGCAGCGTGCATTAGCAGAAAAATTTAAGGTTTAGCTTAAGGCTGCGTAACTGCATAAAAAAGTCATTTTATTGAACAAGCCGAATGCATTTGTGGTTTTATCTGTAGCATTATGACCAAATCCATTGATTTTTATCTTTCCCAGATTTTTGGCACAACCAGAATCATTACATCTCCTGCCTATTGGATTTGAGTGTCAAATTGAGTTTAATTTCACTCGAGGGAGAAGATACGTACAAATTTCTGCAATGCGACATGCCAATGCCATTCTAGCTCGGGTTTCAAGCTATCTTCAAAAGTACACATTGACTTACACTTACAAGCACACTTGAGTTCTTTCATCCTGGACAAACAGAATTGGAGTGGACAAGTGTCGAGTTTATGAAAAATAAAGATTCTCTAGAGAGGTAGATACACAATCTAATGCTTACAGCACTCAACACTGGACAAATACATGATCCCGATTCAGGTACAAGTCTGATTTTGTGACTGGAGAGTGCTTTGGGACACAATGGCCACTCAGGACAGGAAAATTCTAAACCTCTTTTCCAATAGAGCGAATATTTCTCAAGAGTCTTATTCCAGATTACGTATTTTACAAGGTAAATGTTTTAGGATTTAACCTTAGCCCAAGTGGAGATTTCTCTCTAAGACTTCTCTTCCACATGTTAAGGTACAAAAGGAGTACGTTATATTCCATAAGAGCAATCCGACCAACCGACTTATGATCTGAGAACATACTAGTAAGACACATTGTCTCTTCTGACACTCACTTTTGCACTTCATTTGTTCTCATCATAAATATACGTCTTCCCTCATCAAGATAAATGAACAAAGACACCCTGGGGACACGGCCATTGTGGTAAAATAGCGTCATTTTCAACCACTCCAGTCCACGAAACTCGAAAGATTCTCTGCGAAAGCAATTCTTAATTCTTTTGTTAGAAAAGAAAATATTTTCGCTAGAGAAATGTGCAATTTGATTGATTAATTTTTAAACTTTCTTTTGTAGTCAGAAAATCTTTGAACTTTTTCTGTTGTCTCACTAGAATTTAATTACAAAATGAGTTATTGCCCAAACTGCAACGCAATTTGAGCTGTTTAGTAGTGGACGAATGACTTGGAGCGGATGGTCCATAAATATTGAATCTCAATCGCAGAATGCAACTCATTCCCTGCATAGATATCGCTTGAATCATGTATTCTCTCGGGTATTTCATCAAAAATGTATTAAACTCTTGAGTTTTCCACAGGCAGGCCAAAGAGTTGAAAATAGCTATTAAAATTTTTATATGAAACATCATATAAAACATGTTTACATAACAAATTGTGAATTTTCGGCAATAAAATTGTAAATTCGATTCCATCTTATTTCTGAATCGTAAATTTCCAGATCCACATGTTGGCAGGCAGGCAGGTACTCGAACTGGGCAGACTACAAATTCAGCCGGAATAAATCTTTGTTGCTTTCCCCATTCAGAATTCATGAAGAGGAGGTGTGCAATGCTAACGACATGAGGGCATTCCCGAAGGCACTCTCTCAAAATATTAGGATGTATAGAGTCAAACAAAGTAGTAAATATTTCAAAGAGACTCATGCAAATTATGTCAAATTGCTTGAATTGGCTTTGCGTTTGAATGTAACCTCTGACTCAGTTGGTCTAGTCTGCCCTGGATTTCTGAGTGTTTACGCGAATTTATAGTTTCATAGTGTCTTTCAGTGTGTTGTGTCTCATCAATTTTGTAGGATGATGAAAACTTATACGCTTTGTATATTCCTATGGGTTAATTCAATTCACCTCGTAATTACAAAAGCACTTTCACAAAATGAGGCTTTGCTCTGCTCTGCTCTGAATTAAAAACTTTGAACTGAACGTGT
>WJEZ01002198.1:0-14281 GCA_009869925.1 Thalassaphorura encarpata | reverse complement strand
AATAATTATCGTATTTTATTGATTTTTAAATTTCCAGATCCGGATTACTAGCCTGTTTGGATAAGGACAGTGGATCAATTCAACTTCATGATGTTCATCATGCCACGCTTTCTTCAGAAGACGGTGAACCCGCAGTTCTGGAGAGAAGACTGAGTCCAACTTATTTAACAGCTTCACAAATATTAGTCAGTACTCCTGGGTCAATTATTTCGTCTTTTGTTTGGCATCCAACCGAAGAAAATTTGCTTACAACTGCTAATACCAATGGTATGTGAATTACTACAAGTAGCTTTGATCTTTTTAAAATATTATATTAATGTTTTTCAGGAGTCTTATGGAATTCCACTGCCTACGAGAGAATTACCCTGAATTGGTCTTCAACGTCTAAACTTGGTTGGTCAAATGGGAAGAAGGTCATCCAATATATTGACAATACAGATCAAATTTACAATGACATGCTGGATGATATTTCGGTCAAAATGAAAAAAAGGGCTATTGCGGGATATGGAATGAGAGTAAGGATTGAAATTAATGTGCACAAAATTATTCGTAATTAATTTTCAATGTTACTTTGTCTTATAAATTAGACAAATCTGAAAGAGAATGCAATGATTGTGTCCGAAGATGAAACTCTACGACGCTTATGGTCTTGGCTTGACTTTTGTCGTGCTCTGATTGAAAAGGAAAAATATCGTTTGCCAGGAATAGGAAACTTGAAATTTCCTGGAGTTAGACAAATTCTTAGAATCCCTCCTCCAGGGACAACGAGCTCAGCCATTCCAATGAAGTCTGATATCCTTCACAATAGTTCCTTTGAATTGCACAATAATAAAACATACAGGTCAGTAAGCATTACAAAATTTAATTTTTACAGTATGTTAAATTTGTATTATTTATAGGAGTGACGAAAGAACTCTGGCACAACTGCTTTGCGGTTGGGGGAATGACCCCTTAGCCATAACAGAGGACACGACGGATCCATCCACAAGGAAAGCTGCTATTGCTTTGTTTCACTTAAAGTTACGCCAATGCATCAAATTACTGAGTGAATCGGGACATTCGATTGTAGCAATGGCAATCGCTGGATACTCTGATGACAGGGGTTCCCTTTGGAAGGAAATGGCACAAGCAAATTGCTCTCAGTTGGATGATCCTTACATTCGAGCCATTTTTGCATTTTTAACTGAGGCGGATGGAAATTATGATATGATTTTGGTAATTTCGATAACTTTAATGAAATTATTTTGTAAATTTTCCTGACTTTTTGTGTATTTTAGAACGAGTCAGGCCTTGCCGTAGCAGACAGGATAGGTTTCGCTTGTTCATTCCTCCCAGATGCCAAATTGATTAATTTCATTCAAGAATTAACAATCGAGCTGACCAAGACGGGAAATTTGGATGGGTTACTTCTCACTGGTAAAGAAAAGGAAAAAGTCAAATAAAGGAACATTGAGAATATTTTGTATTGAATGATTTAGGAATGACTCCAAGTGCTCTTCCCCTTTTGCAATGCTATCTGGACATGACCTCAGATGGTCAAACCATCTCAATGTTGATCATAAGAACAATGGCTCATGATATTCCAGATCATTTTCTTCTACAGTTTTGGATTGATCGCTACCGGTGAGTTTTTCGGGCAAAATAATGTAAGGAACTTGATTCGTATTTAACAATAATTATTTTTAATTTTTAGAGATTTGTTGAATGCTTGGAAATTGTTTGAGCTACGAGGAGATTTTGATATGGTGAAAAATGGGAATAATGCAGTACTCATTCCTACTTCAGAAGTAACTGTTTCTTGTAATTTCTGTGGGAAAAACATTTCACCCTCTGGGCTTGGTGGACCAACAAGGACAGCTCAATTATTTTCTAGATTTACAACTAGTAACACGAAAATTAAGGTAAATTGGATGGACATTGTTACTGTCTTGTCTTATTTTTGGATTTTAATATTTGAAATAATTTAATCAGTTATCCTGCTGTCCAAGTTGCCGAAAACCATTGCCAAGATGTGCCATTTGTTTAACTCATATGGGGAGTGTCCTCGCGACTGGACTTGAGAAAAATAAAGGAAGAGAAAAAGATATTCCAAAAATTTTGCCGTTGACTCCTCCAGGTACTTCTGAATCATTGTCTTGGTACATTTGGTGTATCATGTGTCGTCACGGGGGTCACACAGTTCATCTTCAAAGATGGTTTAGGTATGTGTCATAAAATAAAGTAATCATATAATTTTAATTGTTCATTTATCTACAGCAATCAAAAAGAGTGCCCTGTCACAGGATGTACTTGCAAATGCATGGGATTGGATCGCGTCCTTGAATTGCCTGATTCTCCGACCAGTGGCTAATTTAGATTTCTTACATTGAATATTGAAATATTTTGTTAGTTAAGGAAAAAAGTACCAAATAAAATTATAATTATTTATACTTACATTTTAAAAAGTCCTTGAAGAAACCTCATATTTATTTTCACGAAACTCTGGTGAATAATTAAATGCAAAATTCTTGTCATGCATGCCAAACGCTATAAGATTTATTTCTTAATATTTTATTCAACAAGTCTACAATTACATGAAATTATTATTCTCCGTATTACGTTCAGAGTTACTAATGAATTGAGCTAAGAATTACATTTCAATACTGTTGCTCGTTAGACTAACCAGCAATAATAATTTTAATTTAGCCTAAATCTTCAACATCTAATGAATTTAGTTTCTCTAATTTGACACACAAAGTGCAACGACACTAAATATTCTACATAATTTATTTGTCACATACATTAATAGGTGGTAATACTTTTTTGCAAGCAATATTATTTTGCTTCTTATTGTATAGGAACATTTAATACACAAGTACAGTACGAGCATTAGGATTAGGGTTAAATTTAATTATTTATCTCTGAGCTCTAGATTTTAGATTAGTTTATCATTAGAGTATTTTTTACTAGTTTTACTAGAAGTGAATTTTTTGTAATTCTTACGTCACATTCAGATTTCACTTCAGGTACTTTAATTTATTTAAACCTAATTAGATCACTATTTTTAATTCTAATTCCTATCATTATTTCTAAGTTCAAAATTTCTTCAGGTCTCTTTCAATTTTAGCTTTTAGCTGCTCTGCATGGAATTTTCATTTTCGTCATATCTTTGATAAAAGAACTTAAAATAATTTAGTATAACTTTACACTAAATTAAAACACTAAAAAACTCATGCACGTAAAACTTAAGTTATTCAACTAGTAACAAAAAAAAACAGGATAAGTTCAATGAGTATCGTGCCAGAGTCGAGTCCAAGTCCAAGTCAATTTTCCATTCATATCAGTTTCATTGGGAAGAAGGTGGAGGTTGTTGTGGAGGGTATTGCCCTTGAGCTCCGCCTTGTCCAGGTGCAGGGCCTTGACCACTTCCTGGCGGTGGATAACCCTGGGGTGGATATCCACTTTGTTGTGGAGGTCCACCTCCTTGAGTTGGCCGATATCCATAATTAGAGTATCCTTGTGGAGGTGGTGGGGCATAGTTCTGAGGAAATTAACCAATTAAATTAAAATATCAAAACTTTAGCTGAGCTCAGATTTTTACCTGATATTGCTGTTGGTATGGCGGATACTGGCCTTGCTGAGGCGGTGCCCCTTGAGGTCCACCTTGTGGGGCTGACTGCTGTTGCTGCGGGGGCCCATAGCCTCCCTGTGGGTTCTGGGGATAGCCAGGGGCTTGTGCGTATTGGGGTTGCTGTGGAGGACCTCCATATTGTTGGGCGCCGTAACCACCTGGTCCAGCGCCGTAGCCTCCTGGGGCAGAAACTCCCCCAGCTCCAGCTTGTGCTGGGCTTGGACTTCCAGGTGGTGGATAAGGTCCACCGTACGGATATCCTCTGTAAAACGAACAAATAAATTATTTTCAAACTTTTTACCAACAAATTGTTGACAATTTATTTTGTACTTACCCGGGTTGACCTTGCTGGGGAGGAGGATATGCCCCAGGAGGAGCACCCGGTTGAGCTCCATAAGCTGATGGCTGACCAGGGTACTGGGATTGTTGTGGATTTGCTGGGGGGTAGCCGCCAGGCTGTTGTTGTTGCCCTGGAGCTGCAGCCCCTCCACCGTAAGGATTAGGTGGCGTAGGATAGTGAGAATAATTGGAATGTTGTGGATAATATCCTTGCTGTCCACCACTCGTTGGTGGTTGATTTTGTTGCTGCTGCTGTTGTTGTTGTGGCGGCGGGGGATAAGGTTGTTGCTGCTGTTGCTGTTGAGATTGTGGTGGGGGTTGTTGCTGCTGCTGTTGTTGATTTTGCTGAGGATGCATTGGATTTGGTGGTCGTGTTGGCATTCCCTGAGCATTCTGCTGCTGCTGCTGTTGTTGAGGCGGTTGACCTTGACCTTGTTGTTGAGGTGCTCCTGGGGGTTGTGACGGAGGATAATTTCCATAGCCAGGATATTGTTGAGGTGGTTGAGTCGGTGGGGCTCGTCCGTAATAGCCTTGCTGTTGTTGGCCAGCATGGGCAGGATTTCCCATTTGCATTGCTACCCCCGGTTGTTGCTGTTGTTGCATTGGCATTTCTTGCTGACCTGGTGGCTGCAACAATTAAGATACTCGAGGTTAGTCAGTCATACATGAATATGAATTCAAATGTTTTGAAAATGAAATACGATAGGAAATAAATGGATAGAAAATTGGATGCAAAGCGTACAGGTAACATTTGCTGAATATTTTGTCCGCCGTGACCATCCGCAAGTGTAGCTAAATAGACTAAATTCCGATGGAGGACTTGCTGATACTGAATACATTCTTGACCTTTGCCCTTTGTTTGAAAATCTTGTATTGTTTGAATGAGGTGTGCATTTTCATCCAGGACTTTTTGAATCTGAGCTGGATTCGTGACTGGAGCCCTCATTCGCCCAGCTTGTGCTTGTGGGCCAAAAGTACTTGTTGACATTTTGCTTTGCTTGCTAATGACTGAGTCTGATCTGAGTGGCAGGCAGTTGAATGATAACAAACGAAGAGCAGTAGATGAAGTAGAGTAGAGGAGACCCCCTAAATAAAGCCAGACATAAAATTTTAAAATAGTATCGAGCAAAATTATAGAAAGAGGCAAGACAAGTCAGAAAATCTTAAAAAAATCACTTTACTTTGAAATGTTACATTACATGCAAATTTTACTCAAAGAATAACCAAAAACTTGGGAAAAACAAGTTCAAAATCAACGAATGAATCGGCTGAGGCTAATTTATGAAAAGATGATCAAAAATTGAAGTTACCACTTTATTACAGCTTGGAATTTTCTTCCGTAGTAAATATATGAATCGTCTTTCTTGAAATGTATGATATAAAAATCTGAAATTAACGAAAGTTAATTAGACTACAAGAAATTTTGACTTTTCATGATAATTTTCTGGCACTGCGACCTTTGCCCTCCAATAATTCCAGTCAGTGAACTTGAGCATGCATAGTTAACCTAAATTTACGACTGACAACTTACGTTTGTACGAACTATGTTATTGCAGAATTGAACGTTGACCTTGACTTTGAACAAAAGGATATTTCTTGAGTTGTTTTCACTTTCTAGAGTAATCCGTCAAGTTTGTCTGAACAAGAATCGCAGTGTTAAAATGCGTCCGTGACTCCTGTCACTAAAAATGAAAGCCCAATGTTGTTATGCACACACTCTAATGTCAAATCCTCCGTGACCCCTTGACCTTTAGCCCTTGGCCACTAAAATGAGGAGTGGAATGGATAATAAAATAAAATTGAAAGACGCCGAAGGGATAGGATTTGAATTTTGGCCCTAGCCCTAGCCCCTACTCCACTCCATTCACATCACAATGCAAAATCCTCTGACCATTCAGCTCAAATCCTACAACATACAACCCCAACATTATGTCTGTCCGATTCGGGCATTTTACTTTCATCTCAATTTTAGTTTTACCACTTTCTCCTACAAAATTAACTCCATTTCTCACGTTTACATATAGTTACAAAAATTATTGTCCTTACTAAAAGAAGATTACTAAATCTTTTATTCAGCTAATGACGCATGTCAAACAAATTAGATCGATATTTTATTTTGAAATGTATTTTCCATGAAAGTAGACTGGGGTTGGCATTGTTATTGTTAGTTTAGCTTCACTTTTTAAGATGCAATTTGCTTAAGCACTGAACACAGCACCGGCCTCGCTTTAATGCTATGACGTTGACTATGATGACAGTTTTAGGGAGACATTTAGGAAAAATCGTCATCCTTTCCGCATTCAATTACACTCACGGAATATTTTGATTCATTCCAGTGAACTAATTTATCTATTATATTTTATGAACTATATTTTTCTATTATAAAATGAATTGAAAAGTTCAAAAATTAAAAGTTGGTTTTATTATTTGCTAAGAATTCCATTGGGATGAGGGGGTTTGTTGAGATTTCTTATTTTTCGCACCTAGCAGCGTAGGCCTAGGTTGCCGAATACATTGGATTTTTCAGGCGTGCCTTTGCCGTGCTTGCCGCTGTGTGCTGTGCTATTGGATTTTGCTATTCACCCATGCCCATGCCTATGCTTACAATGTTTAACCCTTTAGCCTAGCCAAGATGGGAAAGCCGGCGAAAGCTCTGGAATCGAATAACACAACACAGCACGGTAAGGATCGTACGACGCAAAGGCAAGGCAAAATAAACTCTGTATAGACCGAATGAGCCGCAACCAAGGATTCAACATTTAATCTTCTTCTCATTCCTTCGTTTGACTTTGCTTGGAAAAGAGTCACTGACCGAACCGAAACTTTGTATTTCAATCTGTATTTTGAGTCTGTGAAGTCATCCAACTTGATAAAGGTCCGTCAGTCTTGTCAACCTAGTTTGACTGTGTGACAAAAGATTAAGATGGGTGACTATCAACTTGCTCCAGAATTGCTGGAAAGCATCAAAACCTTCGTGACAGTCCTCAAGGATCATCCAGGAATGTTGGAACACCCGGATTTGGGCTTCTTCAGAGAATATTTGGTCTCTTTGGGGGCAAAGGTAACTCATTTAATATTTAATTGATGATTGTGAAATTCAAAGCATGTCGTCGTTGTTGTATGTCGATTCCAATTAAAGTACAGTCGTGGTTAGTAGTAATAAGTGACTGACAATCGGTCGCCGGGTCAGAGGTCACACTGACTGACGGTGACGGTCAACTATTGCGACATTACGTCATGTCTTGTCATTTAGTTTTAGATAATTTAATTTCGTTGTCTGCCTTTACTAACGTTTTGGATTTGATAAACTAATAGCTTCCTTCTGGAGGAGGTGCAAAAGCCAAAGCTCCAGGTGCTGGAGATTTTACTAACCAAACTCCCTCGTCTCCCAAGCAGACAGCTACACCAACCATGGAGGAGGAAAGTGAAGAAGAGCCTGATGAACCATATCCTCAACTTGAGGAAGAAGATTTGCTCGGTAAGCTAACTTAGCTTGAGACTAATAATTCTATCCGACCAAAATATGATAATTAAAATGTGTAACAGAGGCGGATCCACCAAATCCTGAGCAAGAGATGGGAAATCCAGATGCATCAGTGTCTGAGGAAGATATGGATAAATCAAACGAATACAAAGTTGAAGCTGTCGGCCTCTTTTCTGAACAAAAGTTTGATGAGTGTATTTCAAAATACACTGAAGCTATCAAATTGAACGGTGGCTCTGCTCTTCTCTTTGCGAAGCGTGGTCAGGCTTTTATTCAACTTAAAAAGCCAAATGCTTGTATTCGGGATTGCAATCGTGCTCTTCAGATTAATCCTGACTCTGCTGTTGCTTACAAGTTTCGTGGTCGTGCTCATCGGTAAAATTAAAATAATTTTGATTTACTATTATGCAGAATAATTTACCAACGCTTTATACTTTTTATTATAGCCTGTTGGGTCACTGGATTGAGGCAGCAAATGATTTGCGTCAAGCATGCAAGATTGATTTTGATGAACAGGCTGATGCTTGGTTGAAGGAGGTCACTCCAAATGTAAGTCATGCTCATAATTTTTCATTCCTAATGCGATATGGGTTTTAAATACCTATTTTTGTTTTTTTATTGTTTCAATTCATTTTTATACATTGGCTCCACGTACCACAATCATACATAGTTTTTTAAATTACTAATTTCGACTGTTCAGTTCTTCCGAATTTTCCACCAATACCCATACTCTTGCACTAGCACCCGTTGTATTTCTTAGCACCACAATATTGTCACGTATTTTTGGCCGGATATACAATTTTAATTTCGCGAGAAATTACATACTTTTAAGTTAAATCTCATTTCATTAATATAATTAGCTATTACAACATAGATTTAGGTTTAGCGAGCTTAATTATTACCTTTACTTGAGTTTTTTTTATCTTTATCACCCGAACTGATTTGGTGATTACGAAAATAGCTAATTCATATTCATATTTTCCTAAAACTGGTTGCACAGAACTTTCAACCTTAATNTAATTCATATTCATATTTTCCTAAAACTGGTTGCACAGAACTTTCAACCTTAATAAAATACCAGCCAGCCAGCATTAACATTCGAGATTCACTCTGTTCCGACTGGCTAAAGGCTAAAGCTTAGCCAACTAATCAAAAATCACAAATATTTCCCAAAAAGGAATAAGTTCTGAACTTTAGCATTATGATTAGGTAAATATTTTGAGATTTTTTACATTTCTCGATTTTTTCCTTATCAAAACCGGTATCTAATACCTAGTGGGCTGGGCAGTGACTTGAACTTGGTTTTAAGGGGACCATTGTCACTTGATGACTTTGGATTGGATTGAGTCAGTGGTGTAATAATTTATTCACTGAACCTTTTTTGGCGCTGTTATTTGGGCTACCCATTCCAATATTTCAGCATTATTAATATTTGTTTTACTTTGGTATGGTTAATGTTTTTCTTCAGACATATTATGATGAATACAATTAATCTCCAGGTTTTGAGCCAACAGATCATTCAATCACTTTTGTTCTTTCTTTCCTTTTAATATATGGCCTTTTGCTTATCTTTTAATGTCTGTTGGTATCGGTATTATTTGATGTTTGGCCGCGAGCAATAGTATAAGATGTCTTACTATTTGTATTTATTTATTTATTCTTCTTTCTTCCACCTGTTCTTTGGTGGTGCTGGGGTAGGAGGGGCTGGTTCCTCTTCGACATCTTTTTTCCATTTATTTTTTGGTGCTGGAGGTGCTGGTGGAGCTGGGGCTTCTTCTTCCACGTCTTTCTTCCATTTATTTTTGGGTGGTGCTGGAGCTGGAGCTGACGGTGCAGCTGGTGCAGGTGCTTGAGCAGGGGTCTCTTCTTCTACATCTTTCTTCCACCTGTTCTTCGGTGCTGCTGATGGGGCAGCTGTTGGTGCTGGAGCTGGAGCTGGTTTCTTCTACGACGTCTTTCTTCCACTTTGGTTTTTGTGGAGCAGGAGCTGGGGCTGGTGTTGCTGGGACGTCGTCTTCGACATCGATCTTCCATCTGTTCTTTTGTTTAGCTGTAGCTGCTGCTGATGGAGGTGGTGCTGGTGGTTCTATGACTTCCACCTTCCATTTAGCTCCAGCCTTAGGTGGTGTACCGGGGACATTTACTCTAGGTTGATTACTTGCAGCTAGAATGGACTCACGCTGCCTTCTGAATTTACCAAGGAGTTCTGGTAATTCGTAGGCAATTGAAATGTCTAGTTTGTTGATTGGACAGCCGCGGAAATAAGTGCACGTAGAAGATAGGGTTGGAAATTCCCATAGAGGATTCAGGCGGAAGAAATCCCTATAAGTGTCTGGGTCAGGGAGGTCATAGCGTGAGATGTTGGTTAGAGTCGAAAGTCCTTCGTAGATGTGATAATTCTAGATAGAAATAAGAATAATTTAGTTTTGAAATTGTCTGATAGGGTTAAATAATCTTATGTAACGAACTTGTGGATGGTCAATAATATCATCTGAGATTTTCTTTTTGTTTGAAAAGAATGAGCGATGATTATTGTAAGTATTGAGGTAGCAATCCACCATTTTGGCATGATTTCGAACTCGAACTGCAAAGCGCCTTGCGGCTGCTATGCGTGTCTCAACTCGTTTCTCTGTCGCATCTCGAATATCCTTTAGAAAATGATTTTCATGGGACGTTAGGAGTGAAGTTGGTGAGTCAGGTTGAAGAGGTCGATCCCAAAGACTGGCTGCGTATCTAGAAATTAATTTTATGTTGTTTAGTTTACTAGAATCTTAGATTTCCGGCAATAAATATGTTCATACAAGATCGGTGGCTCTGAACTGGACATCAGAGGACTAATATTCCAAATGAGATTTGCTTGAACTCTTAGTAATTCATCTGGTTTGACCGTGTCTGCTTTGTTCAAAATGATTCGGACTTGATTTTCTCGTCCCTAAGAAATGTAAATAGAAATTAATCATTGTGTCTGATTTTTAAAATACAATGAAATAGTATAGTAGTAGTATTTTACCTTGAGCTGATCTAAAATAGCTTCAGTCTCTGGTCCAATGTCTAATTTGGCTGGGTCATAGACAAGGAAGAGTAAATCTGCTCTATCGATAAACCATTGACAAGCATCATTGAATGGAAATGAGCGTTCGACTTGTTTTCTGATTTCCAGAATCCCAGGGATTTCAACTAAATTAACCTTGCAAAATAATTAAAAGTGTGTCAAAACAAGCTTAAGCTTATATGAATAGAATTAAAAACGATGAGCCACAATTCAGTTGTGAAGTTGTGATGATTTGTTGAGTTTATGAAGGTTATCCGCCTAACAGGCTACTGGAGAAGTCATGAAAACAGCTTCACACAGTAACGAATCAGGTGGACAACCCTCACTCATGTCATTTTCCATCCATTGTGGCTTTTTGCTGGCTAAATATGAGGGGAGGTACTCGGTACTTACCTTCTCCAGCAGCCTGGTAGGCATTTTCCGACCGCGGAGTCTGTCCAAGAAATTTTGACCAAATTTCTGAAGTCCTGAAAATGTCCAGTCAGCCGCCAACTGGGTTCCGTCTAATACTTCATCTTCCTCACCCCAAATCATAATGTTGAATTGAGCTGGGGATGGGTCAGCACCTAGGCATTTAATTTGGTTAGTATTTTTAATTTTCGGGCTGCGCTATGGTTTACCTGTTCGGAGAGCATTTTCATGATCTTGGATTCCCAGTAACCAGTTGATAATCGTTGATTTTCCACCAGACCAAGGTCCCATGAATACAACCAATGGCTTTGAAAATATTTCTGGGTCTGAAAAGGGAAGTCAAAAAGTTTTAATTTAGTTGGTAGTTAATTCGTGGTTAGAATTATACCTCCGAAATGTCGATTGCTCAAATCCCGATATTTATAGAGGAATTCTAGTGGTTTAATTGCACTCTCGTAAGTCGATTTCAAATCCTTGAGTGTAACTTGTGTTGCTTTTTGAAGCATTGCAAATGTTTCCATTGTACTGTCGGAATCGTCTAAGCCTAGGATTCGTGTGAGGTGATCTCTTGTCCGAGGGACATAATCATCTTCGTCACTTTCGCTATCTTCATCAGTGTCGTCTTCATCCGTGTCATCTTCGTCGCTTTCGCTGTCATCTTTAGCAGATTTTGCTTTTTTCTTGTCTTCCTTTGCGTCCTTCTTTGCAGCTACTTTTCCCTTGGACTTCTCATCCTCGTCGTCGTCCTCATCACTTTCCTCAGACGTTTCCTCTTTCTTAGAAGTTTTCTTCTTGCTCTCAGATTTTACGGTTTTTGAACCTAGGAATTGAAATGAGGTTAAAAATTTATGATCGTGGCCCTATTTAATCGTAGTTATACTTTTGGAGGCTTTCTGACTTTTTTCAACTTTCTCTTCTTCACTTTCTGAAGACTCGGACTCGTCAGTTTCGTCGGCCACAGGACTGGGAACGGCTGTGTCCCGTTTACTTTTCGACTTCTTATCTTTTCCAGCTGGTTCAGGAGATCCGTCCTCGTCAGAGCCGTCAGACTCGTCTTTACTGGCTGAGGATTTGGGAAAATATTCAATTTCTTGTGTAATGTTGACCTGACGGTATAAAATGAAAGAGCGCGTACCTTACCTTGTGCGTTGGTTGATTTTTCTTCTGTAGTTTCTTCACTTGAATCGTCGTCATTTTTTGCAGGAGCAGGTGCAGCTGCTTTTTTCTTATCTTTTTGTGGGGCTGCTTCTGTCTTAGTGGCCTTTGTAGATTTCTTCACAGGTTTTTCTTCCTCTTCGTCAATTACTTCGCCCCCTTCTTCGCTTGAGTCATCATCGTCATCAACTATGTCAGATAATGGTCATAGGGTCATTTAGGCAAAAGTTAATTGAATGTTAACTAATTTTACGTACCCTTCTTGGCTGCCGCCTTTTTGGCTGGTTTTCGCTCTTCATGTGACTCATCCTCATCTTCCTCTGTTGTTCCTTCGCTTGTGTTGTGTTCATCGTCTTTATCTGGAATTTAGAATCAATATCAAGTTTAGGTTAAGTTAGTTTTTTGCAGAAATTGACCTTACCCTTCTTTCCAGTGCTTTTCACAAAAGGGGCTCGACCTTCTTTTGATTCATCTTCATCTTCTTCTGTTGTTCCTTCACTTGTATTTGCTTCATCAGCATCTGCATGTGAGAAATAAAAATCAGTTTTATTTAGCCAGTATTTGGAGTAAAAATTAAATACCCTTTTTGGCAGTGCTTTTCACGAATGGGGCTCGCCCTTCCTTTGACTCGTCTTCATCTTCCTCTGTTGTTCCTTCACTTGTATTTTCATCGTCCGCATCTAGAATTTGAAAATTAAATCCATTAGGATATGTCCAAAGATATTTGCAGAAAAATTGAGCTTACCCTTTTTGCCAGTGCTTTTTACGAACGGGGCTCGACCTTCTTTTGATTCATCTTCATCTTCTTCCGTTGTTCCTTCGCTTGTGTTTGCTTCATCCGCATCTNGGCTCGACCTTCTTTTGATTCATCTTCATCTTCTTCCGTTGTTCCTTCGCTTGTGTTTGCTTCATCCTCATCTGGATTTGGAAATTAGTCAATTTTGTGAAATTAGAGAGGTTTTGATTGTATTTACATTAAAAGTGAACGTACCCGTCTTTCCTGTGCTTTTCACGAATGGAGCTCGCCCCTCTTTGGACTCATCTTCGTCTTCTTCCGTTGTTCCTTCGCTCGTATTATCTTGGCTTTCCTCAGATTTTACTGTAGGAATTGAGAATAGTGTGATTTAGTATTTTCTATAACTATTGGACAGAGAGTCTAAAAATTAACCTTTAGCAGCTGGTTTCTTTGAAGGAACTGGTGCTCGACCTTCTTTAGACTCATCGTCATCTTCTTCTGTTGTTCCTTCACTCGTGTTGTCTTCCGCTTCCTCAGGTTCTACTAAAATTTTCGAGAGAGAAAAGATAATGAGGATTATTGTACTTGTTTTGGTGAATTTTACCCTTTTTGGGCTCGGCTTTCTTTGGGGCTGGAAGTCGACCTTCTTTTGACTCATCATCATCCTCCTCCGTTGTTCCCTCACTAGTATTATTCTCATCATCATCATCTGGAGGTTTTTCTATCTGGGAATCACTGGGTGGAGTCCCTGTTGTAGCTTCAATTGGAATATCACCTTTCAGGGCTGCATCCACATAAGGTTTGCATTGGGAATATGATGGTTGAGCTTCTCCTGTTGGAGTTCCTTCACCTGTTTTTTAAAAGAAGGTAGAATTCCAGCTTTGGAGAACTAATTTTGGATTTGATTAGCCTGGCATGGCATGATTGATTTATTTGTCGCCGACATGCTTCGGATTGAAAAGAGACATAATTAGAAAAACGAATCTCGTCTGAGGTTTTTTGGATAACATTCAATTATTTATTATCTCAGTCCAATCTCTTTGTGTGTGAAGAAGTGTATCTTAATGCTGCAAAGGAGAAATAGAATAGTAGTGGAGTGTATATGTGTGACAATTATAGCTTTAAGGTCATACGACCAAGCTTAAAATAGGTTTGGAAAATTTGCATTACTACTATTGAGCTGATTTCATAGTGTCGAGGACATGAGGCGGCATATGTCTGTCTGAACAATTCTACAATGGGATGTCAGTATTTTCTGAATCCAGGGTGTTTTTGCTCGTAGGCAAGATTGGGGCAAACTAGCAGGTGTAGTTTGAATAAGAAAGACAGAACTCATTCTAAAATGAGTGAATTCCGATGTTAATATGGGTTAAAAGGTATAAACTTTGGTATTAGGAGGATATGGCAGTAAAATGTGGAAAACAATAAGATATTAGGCAAATTTTCATGTCATTTCTAAAAATATGTTCCTATCAAGTATAGTTGGGAAAATGT
>WJEZ01002197.1:0-14284 GCA_009869925.1 Thalassaphorura encarpata | reverse complement strand
CTTACGAGAGAAATCAAGCGTAACAACTTTGCTATTTTCCTGCCGCTGCAGCTGATAAATTGAAAATCCACAAAAAAATGAGTAAAGTAAGAGGAACTCACTTTCATTTTTACAAAAAAAATGAATTAATACAGATTCAATGAAGAAAAAGTGACACTAGCCGTGTGTCACCCAGTATGCGATGAAAAACGACCTTGTCTCACAAAATGTTGTGACATGGGTCAAGTATGGGACTTTGAAGAACTTCATCATGGGGCAGGGGTACCAATTTGTAAGCCTTCAGGAGAAAAACAATGGGAACCTACCCTCTACTCTGATCGTTATACAAAGATGAGAGAAAGCGAAAGGAATTCTCTAGCTCCACATTACTTGGCTAATCATCCTTCTCACGGATGGTGTGAGTTGGGTCATCCCTTCATCATTAGTCTCAAAAATGTTCAGGATTCAACTCATGGGGTCATGTGAGTTTGTTTTTTATAAGATTTGATTGAGTTACATACTAAAACTAATTTTATACTCTTCTAGATTTCGTGTATTGAAGGATGGTTCTGTCATAACTCGGATTCGTCGAAGACAATGGAATTATTTACCTTCTGGGGATTTTTGTATCGATGGGGCTATGAATCTGAACACAGTTGGAATTCCATTTCAAGGCGGGGAAGATGATACTGTCATTCTTTATTGTCACAAAGATGTACCAACCTCAGAGGTAAAATGGATTTGACCTCTATTCTGTAATTTAATCGACCCGTTTAGACTGCACTGCAATGCACTTGCACTCTGCCCATTCAATTCAATTTCTATTGTACTGCCTGCCTACTAGGTCATTCCTATGCAATACAATGCAAAGGAAGTCAAGTCATTAGTTTTGTCGTGTCTTGTGCGTGCATGCGTTAGCCATTTTATTCATACATGTACATTTTTACAATTTGCATTTACAGGGAACAATTTCTCAAGTGTATGGGATTTCAATGACCATTTCTTCCCTCTTTCTCATCATTACTATCATTGTATTTATACTCCTATGGGAAAAACACAAACATAACATTCAAAGATGGACCGTGTTCTGCTAGTAAGAGAATATTCAAACACACTTTTTCTTAGAGTAAAAATTAAAAAATGCGTAACTGATGAAAACTCTTGTATTTCAGTGTGTTAACCCTCCTCTGCATGTACTTTTTCTTCATTTTGTCATACTTTTCTCCATATTTTGACCAAGAGACACTTACAAATGGAGGATTATGTCGTGGGATTGGTGAGTTGATAAAATTTCGTCAGATATCATCAGGAGATTCTAAAATAAAATAAATTCTTACCATTTTTTTCTAGGAATTGGAATGCACTTTTTCTTCCTTGCTACGTTTTGCTGGTTGACAACGCTCAACTTTGAAATATGGTGGACTGTCCGGTAATAGTTTGACTTGATAAATTTTTTTGACATTTTGAATGCCATACTATGTTAGCTTTAATTTTTCTAGATCCATGCACACGACGGTACGAAATATTGCTGGGTTCAAAAGACTGATTGCCTATGGAGTATTTGCCTTTGGCGTCCCCACGATCATTGTTGGCGTGGGATTGATTTTGGCAGCCATTTACGAGTAATTTTTATAATGAAAAGAATCGTGAAGAGATACTTTTGCTGAAACTTTCATAATTTTGTTTTTAGTGGAGATTTGGATAACGAAGTGATTATTCCTGAGTATGGACGATTTACATGTAATATTGGAAGTCGTGATGCTTTCTGGGCTTACATGTATGGGCCTGTGGGATTCCTCCTTCTGAGTAATTTCATTTTCTTCGCAACAACGGTTTCCTTAATGTGGAGATTACAACAAAGAGCAGCCGTGGAATCCAACCATCCGACAAAACATCAGAAAAAACAAGCGTGAGATAAAATGGCCACATTTTTATGATACATATTCGGACATTTTTTTTATTTTCTTTATAACCATACTGCAGAGATATGACCAGAGGATTAATGTTTCTCTTTGTCAAACTTTATCTGATTATGGGAGTTCCTTGGATTTTTGAAGTAATTTCCTTTGCTGTGCAAGAGGATCAATTCAAATGGTAATTCTAACGGAAATTCCTTTAGTACCTCTTCTGAACAAAGAATTTTTCCATTTTTTTCTATTATAGGTACTGGCTAATCTTCGACATGATAAATATTTTCCAAAGTATTGCCATATTCCTCATTTTTGTTTGCAATCGGGAAACTGTTCAAGAACTAGAAATTAAATTTCCTTGCCTAAAACGTAAGAATTCTGTCCAGAATATAATTTAACTCGAAAATTTTGAATCAGAAATATTAATTAATCTTGGATACTTTTTTCAAAGCTATCTGTTGTTTGAACCACACTGGGAAAAACGATGTTGAGCGGAGAGCAAGCAATATGGATGATTCTAAACTTTCATCGATTGATATTGCTCCAAAAGAAACATTCGAAATGGATCGATCAGAGCCACAACGATCGTAGATCAAAGCTGACTCGTTACATGGAATTTCATCAATGTCACAAATGCAATTTAAAAGGAAATAATGCCTCCAAGCTACTACTACTAGTATTAAAGTCGTGATTAACTTGTTTTTCAGCAGTTGTTCAAAATTAAATTGCGAAAAAAATTTGCTTGTGCGAAATTTTTTATAATAATTCATTATCGGTTGTTGCCCCGCATTATGAATGTTTGGAAAGATCACGGGAGCTGCACTCATGCACGTTGTAAACATGAACTAATTTATTTTTTATATAATTGCTGCGAAACCAAAAATCTCTATTTGGCAACTAAGGTCGCTATCATTTGGACTTACATTATGCTTCAAAGTTCTTAAAATCGATTACTTGGATACGCTTTAGGAGCTTAAGCTTATTAGCCCTGATTGTTCACTCGAGAGCTTAGGCCGGTTTTAGAATAAGTTTCGGGATCTGCCTTTCTTGTTGGCATTTGTGAGACTTGAGGCATATTCACAGCGAAAGTGATCAATGGATTTTTGTATGTGTCAATGTATCACATTTTTATTGGTATTTTATTATAAATTTTTATACCATTTATTAAGTAGAAGAGGGAGAAGCTTGTAATATTTTATGAAGAGACAACTTTAAAAATTTGTAATATGAAAAATATATTTGTCTAATTACTCTTTGTCATCTGTTACGTCATCTGGCCTGCAACAGGGAAGGATGTGCACGGGATGTTTTTCATAGGTAGGCGAGATAGGGAGCCATTTAAATATTTTGATTCTGGAATCAAATTTGAATTGAATAATTAGTTGCAGCAATTAGTCGATTTTCTAAATTACGTTTCCTATAATGAGAAAAATTCTGGGTACATACTTTCTCAAAACTTTCATTCCAATGGGAAAATCATACGTGGAACTTCCTTCCACAATTTGTTCCTTTGTGAGTTCTGGAGGAATAAAATTAGCCAATCCTCGTTCCTCAGGTGTTCCTGCGTATTTTCCAAGTTACAATTTTCAGACTGAACAAAATAATACAAAACCCAAAAGTGTTTAGGAATTGGGCTTACCTGGAATTGTATTATCTAGTAAAAATCCAAGGAAGCCTGCAATGAACATTCCTGTTGAGAGTAAAATATAAATGACCGAATCCAAAACTTCATTTCCTGTCTCAACCGCTCCTTTATTCTCCGACATCCATTGTGAAATCATCTGTAATAAAAAATTATTACAAACCGAACATTTTGCTGTCATATTTTAAATGTTTCCCTTACCAGGCCAAAGAAGATAGAAAAGCTGACAATGAAAATATTTCTCGCTGAAGATAAATCTACATCTTGCAAAATATGAAATCCAACTGCCATGATGAGAGGAAAAATGAAACAAAACATTCCTCCTACAATGGGGTCAGGGAGTCCTACAAAAACTGCCCCAGCTTTCCCCACGAGGGATAACCCAATCATGACCAAACCAGCTGTTTGAATTACTCGTCTGGATGCAACTTTTGTTACACTGATTGTTCCAATATTATTTGAATAGGAAGTACTTCCATTTCCAGAGCCCCAAATCCCAGATAAGACGCAGCCAAAACCTTCGGTAAAAATTCCACGGTTCATCGCGTGCATGGGTGGAACTTCTACGTCTGAAAATTTTAAAAATTATGTTGAAAATCTGAATGCAATGCTGATTTACCCATTACTTACTTCCAATGCGTGCACAGGCATAATAATCCCCCAATGATTCTACCATTGATGCCATGACCCCTGAAGTGACCCCTAATATAGCTCCAATAGAGAACGTTGGCCAACCCCATTGGACTATACGGAGCAATTCACGTACATATCTCAACTAATGTTCATTAAAAAATTCGGTTACCAATTTCAAAGTACTTACAAGGTGTGGGAATTCTAAACCAAGGGGCGTTTGTAAAAAGTCTGATCTTAGCATCCGTTCTTGCAGCATTTCCTTCCTCAAATACATCAGTTACGGTCAAAATGAGACAAATAGTCCAAATCAAAGTTAAGGATAATAGTACCTGTTTTTTCAATTAAAAATTGATTAATAATCACATCAATACAAGAAGTGTGCAGAGCAGTCTAGTTCTAAAGTACATGTAAAATGTAAATGAAGTTCGTTCTGCTATTAATAAAAAGCAAAAGACTCACTGGGAAAACTTGGAATATTGGGAACTTGAATTTTTTGCCATCCACATCAGGTTTTGAAACTGGTAAAGGTAACTTCCAGTTTTTCATGTGCTGAGAAAAGATAATGAGGAGGATGACAGTTCTGTAATATTGTAAATTTGCAAATCAGACAAGCGTGAAAAGGAAGGTCAAGTTCAGCCGCGTGTCTTTTGATTGAATTATTTTTGCACGCGAGTGAGTGGCACTTGCAGTACAGTGCAGTGGTCAGTCTCGGTCTCTGTTTGTGTCTGCAATATCTCAACACAAAACAGATGCAAAAGATTGGCAGAAAAATGATATAATTTCTATATGTAAGTTGAAATAATTACAAAACTCAGGTTTTGAGCATTCAATTAATTCCTACTTCCGATCCCGAATTACTCAAGATTGACGGACATTCTTTGGAAAACTGTTTCATTTTAACTTTCAATTTTTCAGAATAGACCACTTTATCTAAATTACTCAATAATTAAACTAGCTCTGAATAAGGTAAAAATTGAAAGGCGGTTATTATCAGAATGACCCTGACCTTTAGATTATGGAATTTAACCTTTGACGACCGGAAATTATATCAAAGAATTTGACTAATTCTTGACAAATGATAATTACGCGCTAATCAGTACTTACCCAATTGCTACAGGCCAATTTTTAGCACATTCCTTGGCAGCATGTCGAAAGAGAGATATTCCAATTAGCGTAATAGCTGCAAAATACATTAGAATTTCATTATTTTGCATTATAAGTTATTTAATCATGAAGAAAACTCATAATTACCTGGTGCAACAGTCAACGGTGTTACCCATTTGAGGACAAATCCAATTATCCCTATGAAATTGACATATGTTTCGGGTTAATTTTGCACATGCTTTGCGAAATTTTATTTTACTGACCACAAGCAGCAAGCATGGTTTCAAAAAATGCTGCTACGATAATGGCTCCTTGAATTTCTCGCATTCGAACTTGCCAACATTCTGTCCTCTCTGCCTCAGATAATAATTCTAACCCCTCTGGACATTTCCATTTCGGTAATCCCATAATACTCAAAGCTGGAATCAGGTACGAGAATACTTCCACCCTGTACTATAGGCAAGCGTGTGCCAAATGTACTTTGCAGAATTGTTATTATCCCAGACATGAAAATCAAGGTTGAAATGATATTGGCACGATCGGGGTCATCGTCAGCCATGCAAAGCGCAGGAGTAAGAAAAAACGGACAAGCTACTGTGGCTCCAATCATTTCCAAGTAATGCTGTAGAAAAATTAACATAATTTCAGTATATCCATCTAGAATTATTTTTCCTCAAAATTTCATTACCTGAAAACCCAAGAAAAGACACATGTACCATGGAGGAACATCCTCAACCCCATAAAGGAGCTCTTCTGAGGATTTAATCTCTTCAACTTCAGGAATTTTATAAGCTAACGAAGCCACAGATGACCTACGCAGCACAAGTTTTCCCAAGGGAATGTCAGATCCCCGGCGAGGTTGATGCTTATCGTGACCATTTTGAAGAACAGTAGCATTTCCATGCTGAAAGTAGAAGGAAAAAAATTTAGAATTCATTCCTAAATCTGAAAAATCTGAAAAAGAATCCTTTGACTCAATAATAATTAAATTAAATTATGATAGTTTGAACAAAATTCATTAATTTTCAGATATATTCAGAAATTGTTAGATATTATTTCATTTCTCGGGGAATTTACCTCAAATCCATGATTATCCATGTTTACTCCAAGCCTAAAAATAATTCAGACAATATTATAGTGTGTTGTGTGCAAAACAAAGGACCGAATCCAACTGGAGCCATGGACAAGGCACAGTGCAAAAGATATACGGAAAAACTGGAAATCCATCCGATTCATCGCATGTCACGTTCACGTCCAGGTCCTCGTCCACGATCCACAACTTTCATTTTTTACTTGTTGAAGTGTGGATTTAATTAAACTACATTTTTTAGTTATTTCTCCCTTACTTCGACTTCTAGTGAGAAAGGATGGTGGTAGTTAATGGGTAGGATTAAATCATTTCAACAAGTCTAGCGAATCTCCCGAGCGGCACGTGCAGTTCAATGTGGAGTGGAGTAGATGAAAATGAAATTCACATTGAATTGTAATTGCACATTACACGTTATATGCTTATCCATTGTCTTACATGCTTTTGTACTATCCTAGCCATTTGTAATATTGCCTAGTCTACCCCAATGCCAATCTCTGTAGCACAGGGTTCATTTTATAGCATTAATTCAGAATTATTGCATCAAATTGGAGCTAATGCTAATGCTCTCAGCATTGAGAGAACTGAGACTCAAAGGACATTGGCATTCACAATTCCTATTTTACGTATTAAAGTAAACTTTGTCCTTTGAAATCCGTGAACGCGCATTATTTCAGTACTAAAACTGCAACATCGGTTCAAATTCTAATGAACTTGATGCTTACGACACGGGTAGTTTTATTAACATACGTACGTACATGTATTTGAGTTAAATCCTTTCTTTACCTTGGATTGAAGTGCTAGGCTTACTTGAGAGGTTATGAATTTCTACTGCTATTCTGGGGAAGGATTGAAGTGTCACCTCGGAAAGGGTGTAAATATTGCCAAAGTGAAAGAAAAGAATTTTCAGTTTTGTGCTTATTGACAAATACTAAAAGAAAAAACAACACTTGCTTATGAAGGCTGAATATTTTGAGATAAATTTCAGTGCATGGGAAGTGTATTCACAAAATTTTTATTCAATATTACTCAAATATTGACAGTACAATTTGTTTAATGATTAAAAATTAAAGATGTAAATTCAAACAAAAATGACTATCATTTCGGCCAAATGTCTAATGTAAAGACTTTCCCCTTGTAAATCGTTGAATAAGATCAAAACACCATTTGGGTTGATCATATGGAGAATTATGTCCAGCTGAGCGGATGAGAACATGGTACAAATTATCTGCTTGTTTCACAAATCCTGCAATTTCCCCATCAACACGCCAAATCTTGCGCTCTGCGTCCAAATACTTTTGTTTTCCAGTCCAAGACATGTTGTGGATTAAATTCTCAATCCCAACATAGGGAACAACAATATCCAATTGCCCTCCGTAGAGTAATACTTTGTAATTCTCATTCAATAAAACTTCTACTAATGGCTTAGTAGATTTTGGAATATCTTCTTGCAAGTAGAGACGAACCGAAGTGTCCTGATTGAAGGAAACATTTCCAACGTGGATGGCTTTGCGAAACCATTCTTCTGCAATTGTTTCTTCCCCAACTGCATAGAAAGGATTTGTAGGTTCTAGAAAATTATATTTGAAGACAAAGCCAGATGCAGCGTAAACATAGGAAGAATGGCCACCCAGCATAATCTCCATGAATTTCTGCAAGGAATAATATCTTGAGCTCAACCCAGCTTGTACTTCGAGAGAATTGGGCGAACTTTGTCATGTTAAGTTTCTTTTATGTGGAAATTTTATGGGCGTTTCCTGAAAATTTGGAATTAATGAAATATGTACATTGTAATTTTACCCAATATGCATCTTCCCATTTTTCTTCGTCAATCAATTGTCTAAATCTCTCGTCCCCATCTCGTACAACTTCTCTTTGATGCTCATCAACCAGACCTTGTGAGAAATAAAGCAAAACATAACATGGTCTTTGATCTGTTACCACAAAGTAATTTATGAAAAATCTTAAGATATTTGCGGTGGGTGCACACTTATTTCTATAATTATCCAGAATAATTTGTTAAGGCGTTCGAAATTCAACTAACTAATAAGATTGACATACCGATATTGTAAAGAAAATCTGCATAAATCAATTGACTCCTTGGATCAATGACGGGACCCCCTATGAAAATTCCCTTGAGATTAATACTTACTCCAGAGTCCCAGTGTAAATTCCTTTCCTGTCTCCGATGAATGTGATGTGCTAAGGCTGGGACATATTTTCCTAATAAAACCAACACGAAGCTTATTAACCAAAATTTTTTTAGAGGTTAGCATAATTTTAATTACAACGTACCGCCATAAGATTGACCACCAATGAAGAAATTATTTTGTCTAAACTCTGGGAAAAGTGTAAAAAACTGAATGAGGGCTTCGTACAGATCTCTCGACACATCATCCATGTTTCTTGCATAGCCGGCATCTTTATTCGTGAAACTGAATCCTGGATTTTTTAAGTTAATTTATTAATTCCTGGCGTGATTAATAAGAAATGACAACAAAGAAATAAGTAACCAACCTGTTCCAACAGGATTATCAATGTAAATAACAGAATGAGTTTCAGTCCATGGATGTTCTCTATAGTTTATAACCCCAGGTTTCAAATTATCAAATTTAAGAGGACCATGTTCAACGAAAAGCCCAAAAAATGTTGGGTTTCCAGGTCCACCTTGCAACCACAGAATGACTGGAGCATTTTCCGGATCTTTCTGAATTTTTAATCATAGGAAAAATGAATTCAAAGTTATAAGAATAATAAATCTAACTTACTTGAGCTGGGTAAAACCAAAAGAACAAATTAGAATTATGAGTTTCATTGACAGTGAAGAATCCAGAGTAGCTTTCAACAGCAGTCCAATTCTGAACACGAGCAGCCTCCCTGGCAATTGAGATTCTTCCACATTTGATGAGTGATGTAAGTAAAAGTGGATCTCCATAATCACATTCTTGAAAATGATAATATTCACACCAAATCCCACAGATTTGAACAAGGGTATAAATGAATGAGAAGGAAAATAATAATTTCATGTCTGGTTCAGCATATAGTTTTACTTTAGTTAGATATAAGGTTGTGAATTTAGTTCTTTGAGACTTTGAGATGATGGAACAGAAAATGAATTTTATGAGTATAGTACATCTTGGGTCATTCATGGTTTGCAACACAAGGCATGCAACAGAATTTTTTTATCATCTTCAAGATTTTTCTTATCCGGTACATGCAAGATGTGAGCGACGGAATTGTAAAGGATGCTCATATTCTCAAATCTGTTGAGATGAACTTTGCCTTTTAAGAGCAATTACGCTCAATAGTAAATTCAATAGGGGCTAATTTTTACAAATAAGATGAACAGAGCATGGGTAGTACCATACTTCTGTACTTCTGCCCTAGTGTAGTGTAGTCGAACAGAAAACAGAAAATTATATTCTTTCCTTTCAGTTCAGTCAGATTCAAATGTAGATGAATTTCCTAATATTCGTATTTCTGGTAGTCTGCGATTAGTATTGGGTCTCATTGCCATTAAATAAGTACATTCACGAATCAGCGGAAATCGTTTCACTATAAGTTAAAGAAGCAGCTATATTTTTATTATTCTTAAGTTAGGAATTTTCCCATTTGTTTTTTTAGTTTTGGAGAGTTGTATAAAAATTAAGGATGCAGGTTTTCGTTTCTTTACTAACTTCAAGCGAGCCCTCTCCCTCTACTGATTGAGTGAAATTGGAACAAAAGTTTTCAAATAGTTATTTTTGAAGATAAGCCATAATCAAACTGAAAGTAAGGCTAAACTTAACACTTTCGTAAGGGAAAAGCGCCTTCAGCTTCCCAACCGAACTTTTTCCATGAACTAACTTTCTTTTAAAACTCAGTATTAGAAAATAAATTCGTCAATTTCTCCTGGAATTAGAGCTGAATAAAGTTGTATTTTCAATTTTTACTGCATTACTTTGTACTTTAACCTCTAATAAATCTTAAATATCATTTCGGAACACAACTTAAGGAGATAAAGATATAATCCAGTCTAACTTGTTAAGTACATATTTTCTAAAATAATTAAATTTAAGTAGTCAGTGTCAATTAATGTTGTAAAAACGTATCACAACGCAAATTGTCATTTGTTCCATCAAATCACACTCATCCAGCACAGCCTGAAGGCACTTAGGGATATGGTAATTTAATTAGTCAGTGTCAATTAATGTTGTAAAAACGTATCACAACGCAAATTGTCATTTGTTCCATCAAATCACACTCATCCAGCACAGCCTGAAGGCACTTAGGGATATGGATTGTACTGTTACAATGAAAGACTGTAAATTTTGTACCTTAGGGAGTCGTGGAGAAAACTAAAACAATCGTTTTTAACTAAAAGAATATCTAAATCTAAACACTATATGACAGACAAGAGTTGAGAAAGTCTAAAGATTTCTAAAATTATGGCTACATGAAACAAATACTGAAAATTGCCCAACAGGCAGTGAACATAACAGTCAAAATTCAAAAGGAACAAAGTTTCACTTCAGTACAATTACGAGAAATAGTTCCAATGAACTCAATAAATCCTGAGTCGTGAGGTCACCAAGGTTAGCGGGAATTTGAGAGTTTCACAACCCCTATAAAAGTTTTTCCTTGAGAATTTGCTTCGATCATTGGAAATGATTTGGCGAAATGTTCCAAATATATTTGATCCCCTGCATCCAAGTACCTACATTGATTAATAGAACTTATCTTAGTATCCTTAATGAATTTTTTTTTAAAAAACTGACATACCATGCCACTTGGGTAAAGCACGTCTGATAATAGGTCGAAGGGAAGGACGGAACACATTCGGCCAAAGGAATGGGACGTCGGAATATTCGATTGTGCTCATTCTTTCGTAGATTTATTCGGTAACCCATTGGCAGTGGTTTTGCACTGGCTTCAAGACTGATGTGATAATAAACCTAAAAATACGACAAAATTCTAAGCGTAAATTATTTTTGTAAGAAGTAAAATAAGAAATTAATGTCCGGCCATTAAACAGAAGAGTTTTTTTTGTATTGTAGTTCTTACCTGTGCATATATCAAGTACAACCCACTTCTCCTGAAAAATTATAGACGTCTTATTGGAGTCTAAACTGAGACGATTGTACCACGAGTTACTAAATCCAAAGTCATCCCCAGTTGGAGAAATGTACCATGGCCCGATGAGTTCTACTGGAAGCAAATCAAAGTTTAGCAATTCCTATTCACTAATTAAAGGGGGAAATCTCACTCTTAATCTTAATAACTCACGTCCATTTTTAGTAATATCCACGTCCGGTCCAGTTGGAATGATATAGGCTGCTTGAGGTTCTGCAAAAGATAATGCATTGAAAAAAAAGGAATTCTAATCTGGAGCCCCAATAAATTTTGTAATTGTTCCAAATCAGGCGAAGGTAAGACAGACGCCGGAAAGGAAATAGAATATGTCTGATATCATATCAACTGGGAAGGTATAGTCGTAGAAAAGCGTTGTATGCAGATTAAGAACATTTGAAAGTAGAGGAAATATTAAGTGATCGAGATTGGAAAATTTTAGAAATTGAAACTTTCTTCATCGTTTCTTCAGAAAGTAAGGAAAAATAGGCCACTACCGTTAAGATTTGCGGTTTTGGTGCTTGAAATATGAAGAAGCAGAGCTCTGCATTTTTGTCGACATTTCTCAAGTTTAGTTTTGAGTTTCTTGAGTCGATTTTTTCCAGAATATCCTCTCATATTCATCCGTTTACCTCTTTCCTTTATATTTGGACCTCGGATCCTCCGGCTTCTCTCTTCTCTGGTCATATTTCCAACGGAATCTGTCAAATTCACGTTCACGGATGCAACCTTGGACGAATTTCTTGCCAATTCAATTTCTGAAGAGTTAAGCCCTGTCTCATTGTTCCAGGCAGTATCCCGTTTTGATCGGACTAGTGGATGAAACCCAAGATCAGGGGCACTTGGGACGGTTTCACTGGAATGTTTATTCCCAATTTTTATTTTCACGTCATCACTGCTAAGTGTCTCTTTCTGGCTAGACAAGGACAAGAGTAGAATCTCCTCTCGTAGTTTGAGCAATTCGTTCCTAACAGATTCACTTTGAGCTTCCAAAAGACAAAATCGGTGATGGTAGTAAAATGTTGTGGTTCCAAAGAAGGCCAGTAGAAAAACCAGCATCTGGATCAATCTCAATGCCTCCAGACGATATCGCCCGTAAAATACAAACCAAAGGCTCCAATCTGTCGGGAGAAAACTTCATTTTCAACAATCCTGAATTAGAATTCAAGGTGTTGAACGAAAAATTTGTTGCACTTTTAAAAATGGTAATAATAGAAGATTGTTAACTGATTAAATACTTTGCGTTTATCATTAAGCTTAGTGTTCAAAAATGATTTATTTGTAAACTAATAGGGGTTTTGGTAAATTTGGTAAAGGTAATAGGTAAATTTGGGGAAACCTTCCAGTAATTGCAATTTTAACGTGATCCGGCAATAACACCAACCCCGATGGACTTTAATGAATTAATAAAATTCTAACTTAACATGAAAAACATCAATAACGTTTAAATTGTGGCCCAGTTTGGGATGCATCCCGGTCATACTCTTGGCATCTCTCGTAATACTCTTGTAATTATTTCACCCTTCGATAAAAAAATTCCACGAGCAAAAAGAGCAATTAACGATAATAATAGTGCAAAATTTTACCATCACAGGATTCCGATTCCAAATGTTTGGAACTAGGACAATTGTGTTTTATCGAAATAGTGACGAGGTTGCTCAAATTAAGCATGTCCATGGCTTGTTAATTACTCGCACCTCCGCTCCAGCTCAGCGTTCACTGATACAAAATCTATCACTTGGACGGACGGGGACAATGTTAATTAATATAGTAACACCAGGCGCTGGAATCATTTCTTTAACTAACAATGAATCTCCAGGCCCTGGATTTGGTGAGAGAAACTTTCGACTACTTACGATAACCTCTGACCGACCTTTTCTCACTTAGATAACTGTACTGATTGAGTTCCTAGAATTTTGACGCGGTTCTTAGAATGAGAACTAGTATAGCTCAGCTCTAGTTTAGCTAGCCAGCTTCACAACACAACACAAGGAAATCCTTCCTTCACAACTCTACGTACTCTTTTTTTTGTCCCTGACTGTGTTGTATACATAAGCAGCCGTTCCATCCACACTTGCGATAAGATAATACATTTACACCAAACAAACTCAAGCTTTTGCTTTGCAAAAACTAAACTAAAATATAATAAATAGTGATGTGTCTGCCAAGTAAAGAAAGACAAGCAGTAGTAGGAAAAGGATGCATGGACGTGAATGATTTTCCTTTTATAAAATATAAACACAGTGTACTGGAACTGAGTGGGGACAATTCTTTCCTTGTTGTGGCAGAGACTGGCTTTTTATCAATGACAATTTCTTACTTTACTTTGGCTACGCATTGCACTGCAATGTCTTTGCTTTTTATATTACCCATACATTATTGTATCAGAATCATGATAATATGTCCGAACGAATTTCTTATTTCTAGTGTCAGCATTTGATAAACCCAAAAAAGTACCAGCCAAGTAATATTTTACAGTTTACACAGTGACATTTGTTCAGGCTTTCTTGAGCAAATGTATCATGCACATGGCACGAATTTTTCAAAATAAGCAAGACATTGACAATTCTTGGGAATTGAAATGAATGTGTATTCATATTCATTTACTCAATTTCAATAAATATCGGAAAAAACTTTAATATGATCCTTACCCTGAGACCATTTTCCATTTGTTGACTTTGACATGACAGGATCCTCTTCACTTTCACTCGTTTTGATATGCATAATTTTTGTGCAAACGTTAAAATCAAATCATAAGCAAAAATTCAAGTCAACAAACTTTTCCCAAATTTAGTAAGTGATTGTGGCAAGATTGTGCAA